>BGPR01002058.1:139562-176487 GCA_013235015.1 Araneus ventricosus
TGTTGGACTGTTTACACCATACACCCACGGTAAGATTTTGTGCAACAATATCCTTACTTAAAGATGCCTTATTTATAAGATCCGGATTTCCTTGCAAATTATTGATCAGTTAGTCTGAATCATCCAGTCTATGGGTCTACTTGCTTTTAATGAATTAATTCTTTTGCATTAAACTCACCATAATTATATAATCCAACGATTTTTCAGGTCTATTGCCTCGATTTTAGGAATCACGGAGAGAGTCCTTTTTCTGAAAACTTGGATATATACCTGCTACGTGATGATGTCAAGAGGTTCCTAGCAGAGCACGGCATTCAAAAAGCGACTTTTATCACTCACAGCTTCTCTTGCACCGTGAGCTATTTGATAGCAATTCAACAGGTATGCACCTTTCCTTTTGACATAGTTAACATCAAGAGTACCAACATTTCACCGATATATTGAAACTGTCATTCATTTGATCGATTACATTAGGTTTAGTGTTAAATTTCTAGAATAATTCAGGTAAAAAAAAAGGGAGAATGAAACCAAATAACGTTTTGCAATGATCTGAAATTCTGTTTGAATATATTCACCATCAAAGTAAGCAAATAACACTGTGTTTTCGCTTTTATTCAAATATAAATTATACAGTGTTATTCATATCTCTACTAATACGAGAGCGAGTCAGTTAGCATGTTACAAACCGATATGAGAGTTCGCAAATAAGTAGCAAATTGTTTCCAAATATGTCAATAGATGGCAACCCGAATTATATGATGTTCATTTCGAATTTATGAGAAAACAGTTGTGCAGCTGCATTTGAAAATGGCGAATGTGCTCGAGCAGTGTACACTAGAAGTTGAATTCTGCTAGTGTTTGGGGATTTTTAGGGAATTTTGCTAGCTAATTCTCTGAAACTGGGTGAAACTGTGACTTCTATCTGCTACTGTAACATTCTGTCGAAACTTCGGGATGCAATTCAAAGAAAACTTCTAGGTCTATTGAATAGAGAAATCTTATTCCATTGCGACAATACCAAGCCTCGTACAGCTCGATTAATCTAGGGGAAAATCGAAGAGTTTCGGCGACAACTTCTTAAACATTAGCCTTGCAGCCCAAACTTAGCGCCAAGCGACTATCACCTGTTTGGTCCTCTTAAATTTCACCACAGACGCTGAATGTCAAGTAAGTACGAGTAATTGGCTAAGACATCTGTGTATAGACTTTTACGCAGCATGTATTGGAAAACTGATAAAGAGATGGGATAAAGGTATCAGTGTAAGTGGTGTTTATGTGAGAAATAAACATGCATTTTAATTAAATATCTTGGTTTCCCTTTTTTATTGACTTTTGTGACCTATTTACCGAATTGTCCTCGCACATACACTTGAAAACAATGATTTTTTTTATCCTCAATTTGTCCGTTTTTCTTGTCTCCGGTTCTGTTGTTTTCACTTTGCAACTTTTACAAGTAATTTCAAGTGACGAATTCAGTTTCATTTGAAATACGCCTTTTTCTAGCCAGACGTCGTTGAGAAGCTGGTGATGGTCGACAGTTTTCCCTTTAATGATTTCTATGAGGACTTGAAAGGGCATTTTGTTCCAGAAGTACTCGCTCAAAATCGGGCCCTGAGTGCCTTGGATCCCAAGATGAGCTTGAAGGAGGCTCGAATAAAACTTAACAAGTTGGCTGAATTGGGACCAAAAGCGGTAAGTTTTTACTCTGCGTGTTTGATTATCAAACTGAATTTAAGAAACATGTAAAAATATGAAAACAATTCGATTATTTTAAGTACGACTTTCCTCTTCAAGCAGCATTAAGACTGGAGAAAGAATGGGAAAATTGGTAAGTGTCTGCTTTAAGAAGCGAGGTTTAACTAGGGATGGGAAAAATCTACCGGGTTTTTTTTCCGGTTAACTGGTTTTTTCGGTTATTTTTTTGCCCGGTTTAAACCGGTTATTTTTTTAAATACAAAAACTGGGTCTGAAGATAGGCTCGATTTTAGGTTCGAAAAGACTAAAATTTACCAAGTTATAAAGCTTTGAATTTCGTCATCTTAGGGCAATCACCGACAACTGCTTCCTCGATGCGTCTGTTGGTTGGCGAATTACTGAAAGAGTCTTTATGAACAGATAAATATTGGCCAATGGATTGATTTCCTGCAAAAACAATACTAATAAAAAATTTTGTCTGCGAACGGTGTCTGTTTTTTGTAGCCAAAAAATATTTATCTTTAGCCTGAAGTTCTGTGACGTCCGAAAGATTAGTATCTACATTGAATGATGTCGTTTCCGATGAGAGGTGTCGACTCACGGATCAACACATTGCTGAAAGATTCTTTATGAGCAGATTAGATGATAAATATTGGCCAATGAATTAATTTCTTGTGAAAACAATGTTAATAAAACTTTGTCTATAATACTTAGTTATTGCAATAATTATTCATTTATTATTATTACATATTGTATTAATTACTTATTTATAATCATTACTTATTACATTAATTAATTATTGTATTAATACTTAATTATTGTATATTATTAATAAAAAATTTTGTCCACAAACGTTGCTTTAAAAAAAAACGAAAATCGTTTTTTTTCAAAAACCGGTTATTTTGAGCGGTTTTAACCGCCAGGTTAAACCGGAGGTGAAAAAAACCCGATTTAACCGAAAAGAGGGTTTTTTTTTTGCAATAACCGCCATCCCTGGGCTTAACCCTTTAACTGTCACGCTCGTGCGTCACACATACATCGATTTATCCCATTTTTAAATTTATAAACTAAAATAAGTAATGAACAGAAGTTATAATTTCGTAAAAAAATTACCTGAAATCCATAACATCTCAATATTCTACAGGTAATATTGTTGCCTTTTTATCCTCTGCATCTGATTTTCAAGGTCTTAGAACTACTAGAATATTTTATACGGATGTAGCTGAGATTATTTTTTAAAATTGGGCGAGACTTAGCTGCTAGGCTTCACTCATGTCAAATATTTATGAAAGAATTTAGCCATCGCTCATTAAAAAAAAAAATCATTCATATTAAAAAACAGTGAATTAATTTTAGCTCAATCTTTACTACATGTTAATTTTGTAACTCCATTCATAGACCCATCAGAAGTAACTCATAACAAGACTTTTGTATTTCACCTTTGCTTACATAAGTGAAATCGTTTAGCTGTATATGGAGGTGATATATTACTTTATTTGTGATAAACTTAGACATTTATACTGTGTGGAATGAGTATAAAAATCTTTTCTTCTGAAGTTTAATTTAGTTACCCCCATTTTGAAGCAACACGCGCTCTATTTTGGGCGTAGACCTCGTAATTTTGAATAATTGATAAATGGCGAGGACAACACCAGAAACGGCACCCACCACTCCAAACTTCCTCGCCGCACCAGCGAGAAGACATCTGATCCTCGAAATCAGATTTGATGTGCACTAAGCCACCAACACACGGTGTATCTTCGGTGAAATCGAGTTTCGAACTTGGATCCCTCCGAAGCCGAGACCTTACCACCAGATCACCGCCGCCATCTGTTCTACTGAATTCAGCATACTGTTTAAATATTAATTGATTTTTACAAATGAGCACTCAAGCATTTTGCGATGAAAATGAATTGGAAGTTGTTCCTCATGAAAATTTAAAATATCTGGAGTTAACCAGTAATTCTAATCTCTGATACTAGCTAGCTCTTTTAAAAAATTAAATTTATTACATTGACATTCACATCACATAAACACAGACCACTTAAAAGAGGTAAAATTTAGATGATCAGTTAATCATTAATAAAGTTTTAGTTTCAGGAATTTTGGTGCATGTTCAGTGCCTCGCTTGTCAGCTCAGACTCAATCGTCACTTTTCACCAGGTGGCAGCACTGTTATTAAGGGTGGGGTTCATATGCCTGTCCTAGGTGTGGAGTACGCACCTGCCACCGATATTTTGAGTAAATACATGAATGGCGTTTATAAAGCAAATTGGCTGACTGTTATGATGTGAAAATTTATCGATCGATCGAAAATGTGAATTCATTCTCAAGAAGAAAATTTGTACCATAGATGTAATTCTATTGTGTGCTTTTCCTGCTTGGAGGAGCAGTTGCAAAGCAATTGGTTTAAAGCAAAACTTTTTGAACTGAGAATTCTTTGTGTAATCAGTCTAAACAATTTCTAAGGAAATATTATAGAGGAGTTAATGTATCAAATAAACGAAAATACATCTATTATTTTAAAATTAATCTAACAATCATCTATTTTTAATGTTTCAAAAATATTTTCACCAAATGTCTTTTCTGTAAGCAATAACAAGCAAAATCTGTATCTTTTCTCTGTTCTTTGTTGTCTATAGAAAGAGCTCTTTTATAAGAAGCTGACTCACGATCTAACAAAAGAAGACGGAAAGTTCAAATGGAAAACTAATATCGACTTTCTACAGGAAGTAATCATAGCAGAAAACTGCCTCGGCGCAAAGAAGGAGGGATTTTGCAACCATGAAATACTTTTCGTACGGTGCCCAGACTCCTACAACATAACGTGAGTATGGTATAATTTATTCATTATTTTACCCTAACTGGCTCTACCTATCCAAAAGGTTGTAAAGCGCATGGAAGCCGGTAGGGAAGAGAGTATGGTATAATGCTAATCATAATGCCCCTCGCAAAAAAATGGACTACCTCAGTCAAAGACAACTTAATTTGAAAGTCTGTAGAAAGCTACGAGAGGCCGTATCAATGGTGGATGATGTTTCTACTCGTCTTAGGATTATAGAAAGAGCTCTTTGAAACTAAGCATCTTTCGTTTTATATATAGTATTGTTTACCCTGATTGTTGATTATTAGTATTAAAATTCTGATCAAATACGTCAATTACACTTAAATACAGGGTGTCCCAAAAGTGGTTACAAACTTTAAGGGTAAGTCAGGGATATAGAAAAAGTCAATTTTACAATCAAATGTGGGGTCGCAAACGCAAAGAGCTACCACTACAGGGGGCTCTTTGCCAGTGAATTAAATAAAAGAAAAGGATACACCAGGTAAAGTGTACAAAACAAGTTTAATGGGATACAAATTCACCATAGCACAGCACAGTTGCATGAATAACAACGTACAAAGTATGTATAGCTTCGGACAGGAAGTTCTTTGGACACTTACTTTAAAAGCTTTCAAGTTAAATTTTCAATATTAAAACTCCAAAAGTTTGTTGTGTTGATAATGAGTCGTATTTGTCATTATATCTGTCACGCTGCGCACGATTTGAGATGATGTTAATCATATAGCTGTGTCGTTGTTCTATTCTGAATTTGTAATCTCTAACACCTGTGCACACTTTATCTTATGTATTCTTTTCTTTTACTTAATTCACTGAGAAACGGTCAGTTTCCTGTAGCGGTCGCCCTTTACGTTTGCGACCCAATATTCTAGTGTAAAAATGACTTGTTCTTGTATTCCTGACCTACACTTAACGTTTGCAAACAACCTTTTGGGATACCTTGTATATTAGGATCACATTCAGCACTATTCAGCTGAGCAAAATGATACACATGATATGTTTCCCAGATAAATTGCACAAATAATAATGTGCACTTTATCTGGGAAATAAATTATATGTTTCCCAGATAATTCCATTTGACGACACTCAAATGGAATTATCTTTTACTAAGTATATAAAAAGATTTGTTAATTTTCGAGTTTCACTGATCTAATATTGAATATCATGTTTACGATGTAACGATTCCCCAGTGGGTCATAACGAGTTTCGCTAGTGGACATGCGTAGCCTACTGTATCGTTACAGTTTTAGTATATGTACTGCCGAAGAGAGTGAGAGAAAATTAAAACTGTAGCCTATCTGAGATGCCAGCACGCACACACATACCAGTCATGTGACTAAAAAATATAATAACACCATAAGCAATAGTTTTTCTGTACCAAAAATTTCCAGATACAATTCATTTTGGAAAAAAAAAGAAAATTTAGAGCGTATACAAATATGGTTTAAGTTGGTTATTTTGCTTGAAATGACAGTTGACTCTCAAGAACAATAATTTTATTCGGTCTTGCATTCGAGAACACTGTTCTTACATCAGGAAGAAAAGGGACTCTTTCCAGTTTGAATAGAGTTGAAAGTGAAAGGGGAACGTAGAAGTTAAAATAGTAAGACATGTATTAGAATCTGCGATTGAGAGACCAAGTCAATTGCCCAATGTTTCAAAAAGGGAGTTACCTGAATTTCTTAATTGTTAAAAACATAATTCGCAGTCTTTGTAATTGTAGTTTCCAGAGCCTTCTTCATGAATATGATCAATGCCTTTTCCTGCTGTAGGTGATATAAATGGCATAATACTATACTCACTGAGCTTGAACTTGTGACATATCATAGTTCATTGCCTACATGCAAGATATGTCGAAAGTTATGTCCTGTTCAGCCAACCATAATTTCTAATGAATTAGGTTCTGAAAGGAAAAATCGTTAAATAATTGTTAATGAATCAAAAGAAGACAAATTAAAAGGTGATTTGGAGAGAATTATCGGCTTTTTTCAGCTGCTTTTTCTTCTTTTCATTTATTCTCATAGTTTGAAAAGTAATTAATAGTCCTGTATATAATAGAGAAACAAATATTTATAGAATCTCAAAATGGCTAAAGAACTTTTAGCAATGCTTGTTATACCGGGTGATAAATATATCCCTTTTCAGAGGGCTGTAGAGAAAAATTAATGGTCACATAAACGCCAATCTTGATGATTTACATTTCGGAACAAAGGGAAATCAATGGCACAATAAATTTCAAAAACTGAATTGCAGCAGAAGATAGGCATGCTTTCGCTAGTATAAACGTAATTCAAGTATCGTCGTATAAAATTCAATCCTGATGCGTATCTGTATTTATGTAAAGAAAATACTCACTGTTAAAAAATATTTCAATCATAGTGTTTGCATGTCACAAAAGGAACATCAAACAAATAAAGAATAAAAACTGCAAACATTGCATATTAAAAATTTCAAGTTGTTCAGAAAACGTGTTAGAAATTTTATATAATTTATATAACGAAAAATTATCAATATAACTAAGTTTGACAAACACATTCTCAAATAAGTGGTTGTTAAAATTTCTGGATGGTTCAGCAAAATGAGTACAGTGTATGTCAACGTAATCAATGATATGATTGATTACTTTATAAAAACAACTCACAAGAAAGGTGTAGGCGAGACCTAGATACCAATAATTGTCATAAATACCCAAATGTCAATTTAATTAAGGCAAATAAGGTAAAGAATTCTTAGGTTAGAAATGGCAATTTTTATCACTTGTTTTTAATTTTCCTTGATTTTTAGTGACCTATCGAGGATAAGTAGCGCCTAGGTCATAATATGATCCCCCACCCTATCATCATCAGTGGCTTAGTATGGTATTTTTTTGCCCTCTCATCGTATTTGACTTCAAAAAGCGACAAAAAAGCAATAACGTTTTGTGAACATGACTAGTAGTATAGTGAGGGAAAGTTGCGCTCGGGTTTTAATATGGTTTTTGACATAGACTTACGTTTCTCCATAATGGTCTAATGGTGTGTCGGGAAAGGAACAAAATTATGGCGCTTTTCATGGTATTTTAAACTCTTATAGCTCTGCAATCAAATAACATAAAGAGTTGGTTTGAATTTCATATAACAGAGAAAGGTTGACATTGAAGATTGCAAAAAGAATTTTAGAATTTGGAATTACGGTTTTGTCACAGTCGAGCTTCAAAGAAAATCACTAAAAATTTTGATAACGTCACAGTGACCGATGCGCGCGCACGCAGACTAAGACAATTCATTCATCGATCTGAGGTTCACGCGAAATATTACTCAAGAATTGTTGAATTACGTCGAATTTTGTGATAGAGTTAAACACTTATAGCTCCGCAACCAAATAACATAGAGAGGTGGTTTTAGTTTCATTTAACAGAGAAAGGTAGACATTGAAAATTGCAAAAATAATTTTAGAATTTGTAATTACGGTTTAGTCACAATCGAGTTGCAAAGTTGGTGAAAATCGCGAAGAATTTTGATGACGTCACAGCGATCGATGCGCGCGCACTTATCGGTTGTGAGAGGTATATTAACTAAATTTTAACAGATTAATAATTAATTCATGTCAGATTAATTAATTAATTCGGATTAAATCATTTAACAGAGGAAGGTCATAGAGCATCGGTCAAAGTCACATAGAGCTACTTTAGTCACAGTTGATTAATCGATTAATTAACTGTCCTTAATTAATTATTATTAACAATTGTTGATTTAACTGAGCTGTCCTTTCCATCGATTTCATTGAGTTGGTTTTAGTTTCATTTAACAGAGAAAGGTCATAGAGCATAGGTCATAGTCACATAGAGCTACTTTAGTCACATAGAACAACTTTAATCACAGTTGAGTAAGGTAAGTAAGTCTACGCCCCTCAATCCCACCGGCCGTTTCGCAGAGACAGCCTCCCATCGATTTTTTTTCCCAACTCCAGTCGTTATAATTGAACTAGCAAGCTCAAATGATGCCCAGAGGATGGTTTATTTTCAAATTAGTACAGTGTTTGTCAACGTAATCAATGATATGATTGATGACTCTATAAAAAAATATTTAATAGCAAGATGTCATAATGTTTTGCTTTAAAATAGCTTAAATTATATTTCAACTCCATGGCGACCCCTTCATTTGGTTTGTCCTGGGGCATAAATACTCCCTTGCTCCCGGTCACTACGTCACTTTTAGTTTTACACCTTTCATTTTGCCATGTTCTGAAATGCATACCATCGAGATTTGGTGCTTTTATGACCATTAATTTTTTTCTTTAGAGCGCTCTTAATATTAATACCTCTAACCACCCGTATATGTTGGTTTGCTCTTACTGAAAACTTATTTTACTGTTTCCTTTCAGTGATTCAAGGTTTGAGGAAATTCTAGAGTTTTGCCCTAATTCAAAGCTTATCACCATCGAGGACACGACCCATCTAGTACTACTAGAGAAAGTTGATGAATTTGTGGACGCTGCAAGTGATTTTCTTGGCCCGGTGTGCAATTTAGAAGTTAAGGATCGAATTTGACTCTGACAATGGAAACACAGCCGTCTCGAATAGCAGTAGGGAAGACTTCGCTTTTTCTGAATGGAAAAGTGACTTCACTACGAATTGCATAGATCGGTAACCTTCTTCATATTTGTAATGCATGCTTGCAGTCATCTTTAAGTTGCAATTTGAAATACAGCGGATCCTCAATTAAGAACTATCAATCGTTTCAGATATTGGACCCAACCAGAGTGATGGATTCTTAATAAAGGTTAACAAAAATTAATTCAATTCAGGGTTTAGTTTCTTTTAAGAGATAATTTCAAACTTAGTGGAAATACATATAGTTATAATGGAAATCTCTGATGATCAGTTTTTACTATCTTTAAGATTTCCAAATTAAAAATTCATGATGATGTGGCTTATAAATTTCAGTTTAGTAATTATATTAACGTCCCGTTCTGAAGTAACATGAGGGCTATTTAGGGACGGACTTCGTATCTTTGAACCGCGGTCGGATGACGATGACACCTGAAATGGTAACCCCTTTCCAAACTTCCGTACCACACCAGCGGGATGACGTTTGAGCCACTATGTATGATTTAACGTGCAACAGGGCCGCATACACGGCGGATTTTCAGTGGAATCGGGTTCGGCCCCGAAGGCATGACCTTACAGCACTGGGCAACAGAGGCCCTATAAATTTCAGAGTTACAGCATTCATATAATTTTGCATCAAACCACATAGCATTGACGCTGGCGAACATGTTAACTCACCGATCTCAGCATTATTATCAAGCACATGCAAAATCTTATTCAATGCGGTCCGAGACAAATCAGCTACTTCTGTACGTGAATGTGCTGGAGCTCCAGAATGGGAAACGTACATGCCCTAGGGCATGTACGTTTCCCGTAGAATTTTCCGTACGTTTCCCGTTTTCGAACTCATGCGAAGGTTCGACTTCTACCTGTACAGATCAATTCTCTCATCATTGACTAGTTTAATTTTTCTGCGTATAGATAAATATAATTCATTGAACTCTGTTATTATTCTATATAACCCCCCTGCCTGCCATCTACGCAGTGGTAATTGTGTCCTTTTCAGGTTCGGATCCGCCCAGTGGCGTAGTAACCGGGGGGCAGGGAGGGGGGATTGATGCCCCGAGCGCCAATCTTAGGGGGCGCCATGGAGACAAAACATTAGTGCTTTGATGCCACTTTATAAAGTGAAATATAATAACGGTGCGAAAAAATATTACCATGCCCCCGGCGCCATTTAGCCTCGCTACGCCACTGGATCCGTCTGCCCATAAATCGCTATTAAAGATTTGAATATGCGATATCCCGCTGCTTCCAACACTAAATAATGAGTCTGCTTTCACTAATTTCGTCCAAAATAGTCTAGGCAATAATGTCACAACTAATACCGTTATTATGTCTGACTGGAGTAACTTTCCCATTGATTTCAATCACTAGAATAAAATAGGAAGTGCTGATCTCGAATGCCAAAATACTGACCGGACTTTAATTGTAACTATCTGTAAACATTTCGTTAATGGTTCAATTAAGGTAAAGAAAGTATTATGTACTAGAAATAATAATTTCTTAAGAACATTTTCATTTTCAGATGGTTACAAAGTTATTATTCCATGAATAAATATATTGCAAAGTTCAAATTTGAACAGGGTGCATAGTGAGAAATTGCTGCAAAAATTAAGCACTTTTTAAGCACCTTAGCCAAAAAAATTAAGCTCCTTTGTACATGCATGTATACATTGACCCACGTATTTTCTAAGCATAGGACGATTTTGTTTTATAATAATGCATATATTTTATTGAAAAATTTAATATTAGATAGTATATATATATAATTTTAAATATGTATTTTTTAAGTTTAATATTTATTTCTGTATTTTCACAACGTCTTCTATTGTAAAATTAAGGATGTCTTTTTGATTTGACAAACATTTAAAAATGATAATGCAAATTGTCATTACCAAAAATTAAGTCAACTTTTATATCATTAACAATAAAAATCTGTGAACTTTTTCAACATTTCTTAAAATTAACAAATTACAAGTTAATTTGTCCCTTCAGGATAAGCATTCCAGTATTTCAATATACGGAGGTGCCCGTTGTTGAAGAAAGAGGGAGCGGGAAGGTCATTAATAGTCTAGTCAACGAAGGGTTTGAAAAAAATATTAAATCATAGTTTTGAAAATTGGTACACATGTTCGTGAGGGGCTCCTGATAAACACATTAAAAATCCTTGGTCCTGAGCGGGGGAAATCGCGCTGTGATTTCATCCCATTTTTTGTGATTTCATTCCATCATTTGTTGAATATCTCAAAAACTGTTCAGTTTTCAAATTACAATTGATTTAACGAATTAAAGAGCATAAAATTATCTACACATAAATGCTTTTATTTTTCTTCTAGCTTTAATAGTTTCCGAGATAATAGATCTCAAACTTTTCGGCCAACTTGGATTTCATGCCCCCCCCCTTTTTAATATCTCGAAAACTATTCAATTTTCAAATTTAATGTAATCAGCAAATTAAAGAACGTAAAATTCACTATAAATACGTGCTTTTATTTTTGTTCTAGCTTTAATAGTTTCCGAGATAATGGGCTTCAAAGTTTGCTACCATCTTGGATTTCATCGCTCCTTTTTAAATTTTTCTTAAATATCTCATAAATTATTAAAACTAGAAGAAAAATAAAAACATGCATTTGTAGGAAATTTTGCGATCATTTCTGTATTACATGTAATTGTATAGCTTTCGAGATATTCAAAAACGACTAAAAAATGGGGATTAAATCCAAGATGGCGGTGCGAACTTTCCCCCCAGACAGAGGACAGTTAGTATGTTCAACAGAAACCTCTCGCGAACATGTGTACCAATTTTCAAAACTATACGATTTAATATATATTTTTTAAAAACCTTTCGTTGATTGGACTATCAACTAAAATTTTTTACAAATTCATCCACATTGAGACCAATTATCCCCAAAACTATTAAAGTTAGAAGAAAAGTAAAAGCATACATTTGTAGGGAATTGCACGCTCTTTAATTTATTAAATCAAATGCGATTTGAAAATTCAATAGTTGTCGTGGTATTGAAGAAAAATTTAAAAAGGGGGATAAAACCAAGATGGGGACAAACTTTGAGGCCCATTATCTCGGAAACTATTAAAGCCAGAAGAAAAATAAAAGCAAGTATTTGCAGGGAAATTTACGCTCTTTAATTTGTTAAATCAATTGTAATTTGAAAACTGAATAGTTTCCGAGATATTCCTCAGGACCGGCGACTTTTAGTATGTACATCAGCAATTTTCAAAACTATACGATTTAATGTTTTTTTCAACCTCATTTTGGGTCTCCATTGACTGGACTATCCCGAATTTTTCCCTTTCGTTGGTTTTCTTCCTTGATACATCCAGTAAACAAAGCTTTACGATTATGCTTTCAAAATACCGTATTCAATGCAAGAGTGGCGCCAGGCAGGGCTGACCTTTAGCCGATTGGACCAATTGTTCTTAATTGGGCCATGGATTTTAACGATATGAGACCGAGGCACAAAATTATTTGAGCCTTAAAAAAATCTCTATTGATTAAATGTAACTAAATAACTTAGTTATTTTTAATTCTAGGTCCATATTTACTTCTGTATTTAGTTTGAAGTAATTCTTGAATAGTTATTTATCTCGATTCTACATTTATTCCTCATTTTACAAAGAAATACACTATCGATTTAAAAGATCCGACATCTCTGATTTCACATTTTTTTGAATCTCCGCAAAGCTGATTGATCGAGTCCCGAACTCTGATACGTAAAGATTGACCCTAACCTCACATTTTATATGATCTGGTCATGAGGCCAATTAAATGCACCAAAGTGGGAAAGGAGCTTAACCATCCGTTCACTTCGAAAGGATAACGCGATGTTACTTTCATATGGTTTGATGCATAATATTCTGCATATTTACACCATTAATAAATATATGTTGTTTCTAAAAGTTCCAATTTGCGTTTGCTTTTGCTCAAACATACAACAATTATGAAAACGAAACAGATGGTATGTTAATAGACATGTGATGCGACATAAAAATTTATATTAGAGAAAAATAGAGTATTTAGTAAATGATTTACGCGCATGTGAGACAAGCGCAATTCTCTTCTGAAACTTCAAGACAGATATGTAGGACAACTATATAAAAATTTCAGTCAATACCATTAGATTTAGAAAGATATAATCGCAGTGAACAGAATTTCTCTGCTTCTTCTAACAAACAAAGATGAAGTTATCCACAACACAATATTTTTAAACTTGAATCTTCAGATAATAATCGTCGAACTGAATTTAAATTCATGAATTTTATTCATAGGTATGCCTGGGATTCCAAATATTTGATCTTTGTTATCATAAAATTATTGAAAATTCAAGTTTAAAAATATTAGTTTTGGATAAACCCTCATCATTTTGTTTCTCTTAGAAAGCAGAAATTCTCTCACGCAAATGCCATATCTTCTAAATCCAATGGTATCTGACTGAATTCTTTTATATAAGTTGCCCTACATATCTGGCTTTTAATCTATCAGAAACAAAATTGCGCATACCTTTCGCATATGCAGTAAAAAAATTATTTACTGCAAATACATATTTTCTATTCCAAGTATTTATTCCAAATTTTTACATAATGCTTCTCTGTCATTTGTTTTGTAGTTCTATAATTTTTGGACAGCTCTGCATGTTATAAGCAAAAAAACAGGCGGGAAATTTAAGATTTTAGGAAAACTTTATATCTTCATCGAATATCTGTGCTGTGTTATGAAAATGATTAAATATTATGCATATCGAACCATAGCGGCTGTGCACCAAAAAAGTGGGGGTCAAAAGAGATGGTGTGGGTAAGTGCTGATTTTTTTTTTTTTTTGTAAAATGGACTATATTATTGGATTTAACGTCATTATTGATTAAATGACACTTCTCTAAAAAATTCGCGACACGACTCAAAAATCGAAAGGATGACCACCGAGAGTCCCTCCTTCCAATTCAAAGTTCATTCAATTTCTATGAAATAACAACATAACAACGCTTACCTATTAAGTCAATTCTTCTTTCTTTAAACTCTGAATCGACAATGATGTCGTCCAAAAAGATGGTAATCCCAAACACAGAGAAAGCAGGTCAGTATAAATTTATTTATTTGAATATGTTATACAATATACATCCGTATTATAAATAGAAGAAAGACGGTATGATTTTGTTTTCGCTAAATTGTTCTATTACCTTTGTAAAGTCAATATCTACAGTATTTTCGATCTTCAAAAAACAGCAAGTCAAGAAAGCCCTCGTACACATAATATTTTGTATGATTTTAAATATCTTAAGATAGAAAAACTTCTCGCACATGATGCAGTTGAGAAGTAGTAACAAGGAGAATTCGGATTATTGTCATAGAAATATGTATATCAAGAGTTCTTTAAACAAGAAAATTGTATCTTTTCCTCAGTTCTGTTATCTCCGTGGATATTTTGGCAAAGAGAGTCGATGTTTTTTGTGATTTCTCTGAAAATTTGATTTCCCTTTATTTTTTTTTCCTATCAAGATCATATGTTTCAGAGATCTTTTGAACTGATGCAATTTTATGATCTTATGAATTGGAACATGTTAAACTCTTTTGAGATTGAAAAATATCCCATTTTCTTTTGAACCCTCTGTTTGTGTTTAAAGCAGCACCTATAACTGGAAAAGAATTTACGTTTAATAGAACGATTTAACACTTTGTGACATGGCAAGGAACTGGCTGCTATTTCCGAAGAGACCTTCTAGAGCGTGAAGTTTTTGGAAGTTAACGATTTTGCTTACAATATCGTTAAATATATCACAATTTTCAAAAAAATCTTCTGGAATTCAAGCAAAATATCTTTTGTTGCATTAACCAGTTCTTTAACTATTAAAAAAATTAGGCGATTTTGATTGCAAAGCTTTGAAAGTGTAACTGTAGTTCCAAACCTTTGGACTGGAAGTAGACAAAAATGAATTGGAAACTTGATATTAGCAAAGCTTCAGCTTGGGATCCATTTCCGATGGATCGTTAATTTTGAACTTTTGAGTGTGAGGGGCAGTTGTCCCCTGCCCCCGGACGAGCCGCCTATGCATCGAACAACCCATTAGAAAGTTACGTCCGTTATGAGCTTTCTGTGAAACAGGATGGGTCAAACCCATTTTCGCCTTCATCCCTTTCTGGTGGCCCCATTTGCTCCTCGTGACGAATCTCACCTAAATGTGAGTTAGAGCCATTTACAGGTGGAAGTTCCAGGCTGCAGTTTAGGCCGTTCCAAAATTTCTAAATGTGAAAATTGAAAGTGCCCGTATACTTTGATCAGATAGTGTACATTTCGCCTGTAAATGTATATGCTATCCATTTTTTCATAACATTGTAGTATACTATATAGGAAAATTGCATGGGACATAATCCTTAGCGCAAACATAATTATAGGAAATATTGATCATCCCAGAGGCCCCTTTTTTATGTAGAAAACTAATCCGAGCCTGAGCCATAAATATGTGTAGAAATACGGGTTGTGGGGAATAATCCCAAACCCACCCAGGTAAAAATGCTTCATCTAAGGAAACACTTAGGGTAAATGAACCAAAGATAAAAAGGAAAAGTGATGAGATTCAAAGTATTTATTTTATTAAATGATAAATGAAATGAGAAAAGTATTTACACAGGTATTATTTCATTTTAGACAAGATGGATTTAGGTTTATTAGTTGCCAAATATAAAATATCAAACTTAGACCTCGTTTAAAGATTTAGTAATGCCCATCGCCGCCAAGCATAGGAGAAAAGATAGATCGTTAATTCACCAATCCTAACACATGACCGTCTGGTTTGGTCAAAAGTCATCTCAGAGGATTCGAACAGAACCCTGAGTTTTTAAGAGAACTTACAACTACGCATCACGTGATCCGTGAGAAAGGTGATCGTTATCTTCCGATATCTTTCCGCTGACAGCAACAATATTCAAAAGAGCTTGTACGAAAGAAAAAATATTATTAGGAAGAAATTAAACATACGCTTGTAAGCGACGGGGAAAATACAATTCCTTACATACTATATCAAATAGATAAAGAAATTAAAATTCTTTTATTTCATTTTACTCCCAACAGAGATATTTCTCGTTTGATAATATAAAAATACTAAATAGTAGTGATTTCTGGTTTTGCGTCCATCTGATGTGAGTTGACGTAACAGTGTCCAAGCTTTCAAATTTAAATGAGGAAAAGAACTTCAAAATTGCTTTACTAAATATTTTTTTCTTTACTTACGTTTAATAAAGGAAACTTATTCAAAAGGAGAAAATGAGCTCAGAAATCACCAACTTATTTATAAACTATAATAATTTTACCATAAACTGAGAAATAATTTACATTTCTTCTAAATTTGATCTGAATGAACAATGTCATCCTCTATCAACTCTGTCGCAAAGGACAGAATGGTATATTCTACTCAACAATACAGGAAAAAGAGGGAAATAATAAAAGTATCCTACCGATTTTAACAGCACTTGAAATGAATTGAGAATTTAAATATATATATATATATATATATATATATATATGTAAGCTCTACAAAGTAAATCATTAAAACTATTTTCTACGTTCCTTTCTTCTAAAAAAGTTTTCTTGTTAAAAAAAATGAAAATGTGAATCGTAAATAAAGCAATGACTTTCAAATATAGTATAACTCTAATCGTATAGAGGTGAGAAGAATTATGCGAACACTTTTTCAGATTTTTTTACAAATATCTCCTGAAAGGATTTTTCCTAGAACTTGTTCATGTAAAGAAGAGGGTCCAACTATCAGTTTACAGGAAGATGGTCACGATGTCATTTAGAGGACTGACAGCAATTGATGAAGAAAAAAATTGGGCTGCCCGTTCCACAGAAAGCTGATAATGATTTACAAATTACTAATGTTTCTTGTTTATAAGTACTTACATGCATTTTTCGTAATAGCATATTCTGGAAGATATAAAGGTTTTCTTAAAATCCAAATCTTCCGCATGTTTTTTTTTTGCTATGACTATGCAGAGTTTTCCATCAAATAATACAAACTTACAAATATTGACAATTGTTACAGAAGTGTTCCATTAAAATTTGAAGTTAATCATGAATATTAGAGTAAATATGAGTATTTGGAGTGAATAATGTTTTACTGCGGCATGCAAAGTGAGGCGAATTTTCTCTTCAAAACTTCAAGGCTGATATAAACTTATACGAAAATTCAGTTGAATATCGTTAAAAAGAAAGATCTATGCATTACAGTGGTGTGAATGCTACTCTGCACCCTAAGAGAAGCTAAACAATGAAGGTTTTTCCACAAAATCTACACTTACAAAATTTTGAATCTTCCAATAATTATCGACGAACTACAATCTAAGTGATTTATTAAAGATTTATTTCTCCTAATGTCCTTGTTCATTGATTCTCTTCACTCATTAATTTTTAAAGCAAAGAGGGAGAAACTTGCTAGTGAGGAGAGGATTATATTAGAAACAAGACTGAACGTCAGCCGCCTGCCGTCTTTAGCAATGATGTTTCTAGCATAGATTTATGGCCCCTTGTCTCGAGCACGAGGCGGGCGCCTCTTACGCCTGTGTGGGAAATCCACACTGATTGGGCCCCACACCCAAGGGGGCCCCGCGCCTGTTTGCAATCTGCTTCCTGCAGCCTAACAAATACACTGCAGAGTCAGTAAAATAATGTCATTAATATGGCTGTAATTCCTATGTATATTTCTTGAACAAGAATTTTAGTGCACTTGTTCAGTTCTAAGGTACTGTATATGCTTTCAAATGAGATCTTCAGGGATGGTTGAAATTATCTTCCAGTTAAAGGGAGTTTAATTTTTGTAGGATTAACGGTTTGCAAACAATATTTTAAAATGATATTGAAAAGAACATTTTTGATTTAATTTTCTATGAAAAAATAGTTCGAATTTTCTAAAATATGAAAGAATTAAACAAGACAGTAAGATTTAAAGTTCAAATAGGGAAATATCTCTCTCACAAAATATCTTATTGTTTTATTAACACATTTTAAAGGCCGCGGTGGCTTAGTAGTAAGGTCTCGACTTTGGGCCCGGAGGGTTTCATGCTCGAAACCAGATACCACTGAAGATCTGCCGTGTATGGGGCTTGTTGCACGATAAATCATATGCAGTGGCCGAACGTCCTCCCGTTGGTGTGCCGTGGAAGTTTGGAGAGGGGTGCCGGCTCAGGTGTCGCCCTCGTCATTTGACTGTGTTTGAAAATTAGGAGTTCCGTCCCAAAACAGCCCTCGTGTTGCTTCAAAACGGGACGTTAATATAACTAAACAAACAACTCATTAAGCACGCATTTTTAAAGATTTCATTTTTTTCTTTTCGGAATACAGATTATTTTCCATAGGGACCCGCATTTTCTAAGGCCGGCACTGGCGCACCCCCCCCCGTTGGGACAAATTTTTGTACCCCGTTCACGCAATGGGCTATTCAAAATAGTTGATAAATAAAGATCTGTTGAAAATTTGAGAGGGTCACCATTACACCCTCCCCTTGTACAGCAGGTCGTGTCCCCCCTGTCGGGGAGACCATTGCCCCCTCCCGTCGGGCGGACTCTGAAACCACTCCTGATTCAAAGACTGGGGGGAAAAAAAAGAAGAATGTTTTCTTTGCACTTCTCGAGAAAATTAACACTTTTTAAGGATCTTTTTTACAAAATTGTGTCATTAAAAATCTTTTTCAAATTTAAGTACTTTTCATCACGCTACATACTCTATTGAATAATTAAACAAAGAGATTCGAATTTTAACTGCAATTACATGATAAAAGTGATTACGCAATGGTTAGAAAATATTATATTATCTCATGAAAGAATAAAAATTCCTTAAAAATCGAAAAAAAAAAGAAAAAGAATAATTCAAATAGATGGTGGTTTCACACAACTATCTAAATAGCTGCTAAAAGAAATGTTCCAACACAGTGAAAAAAAAATGTGCTTTTGTTGAATTATGCTGCATTTTTTCCTAACGCTTAGATTCACAGGATGAAATAAACAAACACATATTATATAATTTTATTACTATAAAGATAATACATAAAATGAAAAATCCTTCTTTTGTACAATAATAAACATTTACCATAAGACACAACATAGAATTATTACTATATATAATTATTAAATGAACACCTCACATTCTAAATCTATGTGTTAGTATATCTAGAATTTTGGCACAGAACATTAATTTTATCATAAAAATGGACATCTGTTTGGAAGAAACAAACAAATCCTAAATAACATATAATATCTTCTTTTGCCATTTTCGTCAGTTAACGTAAAAAACATAGCTTATCACATAACGAAACAGTGGTATAGCGAGGGTAAGTGGTGCCCTAGTCATCATCAATGGTTTAGAAAGGGTAAATGGCGCCCGGGAATGGTAATATTTTTTCCACACCTTTATTATATTTTACTTTAAAAAGTAGAATCAACGTATTAACGTTTTGTCTGGTTGCTACGCCACTGATACTCAAATAGTAAGTCTCTATCTCAAGAAAAGATCCAAAAGCCTTATTAAACACTTACTTTAATTACAATATTCTTATGATAATAAAAACATCCTACTTGTGGTCACACATTGAAAATAAATGGATTTTAAATGCAAAAGAATGCACCAGTTTACATATCCACATGAAGAATTCGATGCTTAGTTAGCGCTGATCGACTAGTGTATGCTTTTGAGCAGAGATCACATTTGAAGGGTTTTTCGCCGGAATGTTGCAGTAAATGGATGGTCAGGTCGCTCTTTTGAATGAATCCTTTTCCACAAATGTTGCAACAATGAGGCTTGCTTACAGAATGTCTCAGCATGTGACGCACCAAACTGCTTTTCGCAGCAGTTGTAAATGGGCATTTATCACAATGAAATTTTCCATCAGATGATTTGGCTATATACTTTTTGGGATTGACTGAAAAGATATGATTAAAATATATTAGAAAGAGAAATACAGCTAATTTTTATAGCACTGAAAATTTTTTTAAAATGTCCGATGGTGGCAAAAACTATTTACTTTAATGCATAGTATAGTAAAATCCCGGTTAACCGAAACCCGAGTTATCCGAAATCGCAAATCCAAAAAATACGTACTGTGCTGCACGAAAATAATCGTGAAGGCGAGTCTTTTTTCCAACATCTCTACTTTTTTCTTTTAAGCCTCCACAAGAAGGTCAGTGACTCATTTTAGAATGTAAAATTAAAAGGTATTAACAATATTAATAACGATATTGTTTACCTGTACCTGCCCGGCGTCTAGCGCCCGAACTCTCCGGTGCGAAAATTGCGCCAGATAGAGGGTTAAGTTTAATAAAGAACATAATTGTAACCTACAAAGAGAGTTTTCCATTCGTTTTTACAGTCAAAACATTCCAGAATTACATACTGTAATTAGATATAAAATAGTAATAGCTGTTCATGGCTTCACCGAAAAAATCGTTATCCTATCTGCCCCCCCCCCCCAATTCGGTTAACCGGGGTTGTACTATACTTTTGTTATCAATGTATTTTAATAATCTGGAATGGCGCTAGTTTGCCTGACGGAGGGCCCGACAGGGGGCACGACCTGCTCTACGGAGGGGCGAGTGTAATGAAATTGGTCTCAAATTTTCTCCACATTATTATTTAACAACTACAGTTGAATACCCCGTACAAATATTTTTCCCGACGGGATACAAAATTTTTCCCGAATGGGGGGCACAGCATCCCCAGTCCCCCCTCTGGCGCCACCCCTGTTAATAATAACTTAATTCACAATAATGAACCAGCAATTATTAATGAAATCAAATTGAAATTAATTAAATAAACTAATTCAAAATTAAAACATCTATTGTTTTTTTCCTTAAAAAAATTGTTTCAATTGCTGTTTGTTCCAACTATTTTCGATGAATAATGGTAGAACTACTGATAGGAAGAATCATTCTGCAAAAGAAAACATATAAAAGAAATGCTATCAAGAGTAGTTTTTGGTATTTTAATGATATTCTCCAACTAATCTTTCTACATTAAAAAAAGAACACTATCCATCTTTTTTTTAAAATTACCTTCCATGTTATTTACATATTTAAATTTTTGAAAACGTCATGAAGTCAAATGTAAGGAAAAGACTAAAATAAGGAAACATAATAGTTCAGTCAAACGCCGCAAATCCGGAACTTTTTTATTCCGTAACTTCCCCCCCCCCCCCCCAAAAAAATAATAAAAAAAATAATATATATCCTGACTTTTATCTACTAAATCGGCGCCCAGAGTCAGCAGAAACCATCTGGGGAGAGAAGGGATTTAACCATATTGTAATCCTAATGTTAGGATCTCAAAAGAAAAGCTGAAATTTTTGAACTGCTTGAGTACATCAAGTCAATAGAACAAGAAATTGCCGAAGATTTTGAAGTACTGCATTGCGACGATAAAGTCCCGACAGAGTGTCAGCTCACCAATGCCGAAATATGCAGTATGGTGTTGTTGAACTCCCAAACTTCAGTATCCGATAGCGAAGAAACACAAGCGAAAGATAAAATACCAATTGACAGTTTAGTGGAAGTGTTGAACACCGCAATAAAAGGACTTGAGCAAAGAGACTTTAGTTCGGAGTCGGACATAATGGCGATACATAAAATAAAAGAGAAGTTACTTAATCAAAAACCGAAACTAATGAAGCAACTCACTTCAAATTAAATGTTTTGTAAAAATGTTAAAATTAATAAGAAATAATATTAATTATGCTTATAAATCAAAGAAAACAAGTAATAAATAAGTTTTTTTAAAAATTTAAATTGAATTCTATGTTTTATGATGTATCTATTGAAATATTTTTAAATAATTAACTTTAAGCTGAAAAGAAATTTAAAGGCAAGATTCTACAAGAATGTATTTCTTGTGTTAAACCTCAAAGAGTAAATTGATAAGTATCATTTAGCATAAAAGAAATATTAAATTATATACTCACAAGTAGTTCTTCTGTTTTAAATCAAAACTGAAACTACAGTTTTTAAATTCATATTTTGCGAAAAGAAATGCAATATAAAATCTTAAAAAAACTGACATTTTTATTGACACATTTTTCACAATCATAAGAGAGATATTTTATGCACAATGTTCATAAAATCCTAAATAAATATTGTCTATCAAAATGAATAAAAGCAAAGAAAAAAATTGGCTGTTTTGAATCTTCTAGCAATACACATGTATGAAGTTTTTTTTTTTCATCTTTTAAACATAATCACAAACAAATACATACTATTCAAGTGTGTCTTTATTAGAAAAACCTTTCTAATTTAACATTATTAAAATCGCAAAATAAAAAATGTACGCATTATTGAATGGATATAACTAATAATGGAAGTTTTTGCTTCTACAGTACAATATTTGCACCAATGCTTCAGAATAAATAAATGCTAGCCAATCTCAAAATACAAGCACTAAAAATAAAGGTACAGATACAAAGTACAGGTATTGGCTATTCTGTTGTTTAAGCGAAGGTAAAGTTTTAATTATATCTCCCCCTCCCTTTCAAACAAATACAAGCATAAGCTAATTTTGATCTGCTATTATTTTTAAAAATTCACAAAGAAAAATATTTTTTTTAATTTCCTGTTATTTATTCAACACATTGAAGAGAAAATTGAATATATGAACTTCCATTATATGATTTCAAACCATGAAACAACTATGCCTAAACAACGCATAGTTTTTAGCACACATAATTGTAATTCCAAATGAGAATTAGAAACTATCTATTGATCTGTTCAATAATTCTTAATACATAAAACATTCTTAGACGCAAGTTGTGAGATATACAGAAATATCTGACTTTATAAAGTGCATTTGTAATCAACCATACCCACTTCTTTTTTTGCATCAATGAATGAATTGAAAAATAATTGCATTAACGTCATTTACATAAAAAAATTACACAGTAAAAAAGTATAAAAAATAAACAATATTATTTTTTCCAATTCTAGAAACTTGTTTTTTTCAGCTATTGCAATTATTGACGCTATTTAACAATTTGCTTTTGTGAAACAGCCGATGATGCCTATTCAGATCTGCACGACAAACAAACATCTTATGGCAGAGATTGCAACGAAAAGGTTTCTGTCCAGAATGTCTCATCATATGAATGTTGAGATCACTTTTCTGAATGAACTTCTGGGGGCAGATAGGACATTGAAAACGCTTAGCTCCAGTATGGCTCATCATGTGACGTTGCAAATTACTCTTGAGGTTTGAGTGGTAAGGACACAGGTGGCATGAAAATTTTTGTATCTTAATGTAACCATAAGGGGTGAGATGAGTTGCAAGAGTTGAGACAGTACCTGCATCTAAAATATTGAATATTGATTTTTAGTTGATCAAGTATTACATAATATTTATTTATACCTTCAATTAAAATTATACAAAAAAGCATGCAATGTATGTTGAAGAAGCTTAAATAATTGATTTTTAGATTTAATAAATATCTATGTAGTTTAAAACTCTAATATATTCTATTCCTGAAAAGTTATTTTTAAACAAATGAAACATATGTGTTGCATGGTATATATATATATTAAAAAAGTAAAAAATAAATTATGAGAAAATAAAAAATGTTAAAAATATTAAAAAATAAAAAATGAGTTACTTATACAAAATCATATTTTAAAGACACTTAAATTTAAACTTTAACCACAATTTTATTTTACTTTTCAAGCACAGCATGCATTTAAGATTTCATTGTAGTTCTTCATAAATAATGATAACTCTCATTTATTATAAATAATAATACAAAGAAATTTAATATTTGAAGTTAAATGTATGGTCAAATACATATTAATGTTGTTTTACAAATTCATATACTACCATGTTTATAACTTAACATTCCAGTACACAAAAAGTGCATGTGGATTTCTTTGACATACAAAATGTTCACAGAATCTAATTTCCAGTAATAATTTCCAAGAACAAAAAATTAGCAAAACAAACAAGACAACTGGATTTTCTGAATTTACTACTACTCTGTTGATTCAAAACGATAATTTACATTCAAGCTTATTCTGCATAAAAATTTAAATTTTAACAGAAATTTTCATGATATTTTAATGAATATATGCAATAAAAATCTAGTTTCAATAGAAAAGTTAGAAGAACTGAATGTAAAAAATTTAATCAATCGAAACAAATGAAAAATCACTGCAGGTGCTTATCATCATGTTTCAAGTTATTTTACAAGGTAATTTCAAGATTTCAATATTAAAAAGTGTAATAAAATGGAGTTGAAGTAAAACTAAAAATCAAATTGCTTCCATCATTCGTAAATTTCAATTCTTTATGGCGTTTATAGGTTTATTTACAATATGAATGAAAATATTCAGACTATGACAGCATAATTATTGTCCAACAATGAATGACAGTTTTTTCGTGTACTGCTATTTTGTATTGTAATATTTGGGAATTTCTTCTAAAAGGGATGGGGCGGAGGGACTTGCAATAATGACAATGAAAGATTCCATGTAAGTGTTGTTACATCCAATGAGAACATGGAAAAATTTTAAATATTTAATTTAACTGAACTTTGTATTGAGATATTATGGGGGAAAAGGTGGAGGGACATAAAAGCACATAATAAATTTGAGTTCTTTAAAATAATAATTAATATATTTAATAATCTAACTAAATTTGATACAAGGTCATTTTAGATATTGAAAAGAAAATGCAGTAAAAATCTGAAGGAAGATTTCTATAACGAGCATAACTGTCTTCAACAATTCATTATAAAATAATGGTACTTTCTTACGTTATTATGATAGTTATTTTTTCTTACTTCAAAAATTTCCTTGTCACTTAGAAAAATTCATGGAATGCATTATAAAGAATTTTCATGTTCATATCTATAATAGAAAAGCCGTGACACAGCCTCCAACGCTCAGGAATGTGGGTGTGGCTTGGAAGGAACAGGGGAGAGAGTGAATTTCCCTTATCTTTGAAAGAGAAAGTATTTTGAGGTCTCTCTATTCCAATGGTGCATCTGATATTTTCTTCCTTTTGCATACTTAATTTTTGAATTGAATATTTAAGAGGAAAGTTATCTTAAATGGTATAAAGATTTAGTAATTAGTTTTGATTTGAGTGTTGGTAAACAATATGGATAGAGAAGATACCACTGCAAGGAAACGAAGGTTAGCAAGAGAGAGAGATTTGCACAATGGAAGGCAAGACAAAGCCAAGAGACATTAAACAGAATTCAAACCGCAAATATTTAATTAATTAGAATTAATTTATTTTTCCACTCCTTTGAGATCTTTACTTTCGTTTCCGTTAAAAAGTTTCTTTCTTAATTTTGGAATTGAATATTGATATGTTTTGTCAAAATGAAAGTTAGTGTCAATTGATACATCATTTCTGTTTTCAATGCTTTTTTTTTTATTTCTTAAGAACTTTGGCAATCTGCAAGAGATTTTCTTCAACTTTCGTTAGTAAATGTGACAATCAGATTCGAGATATTGTTGGCAAGCTAAAAGCCCGTCTTAAACGGGCACAAATCTTCTGGTATTCTTTTTAATGTTGCTATAATTTCGAGATTTCAACTCTGGATTGCTGCAACATAAATCTGTAAGATGAAATTTTTATGAGCAATAAAAAAGAATTTTTGAAAAAATTTAAAGCTATTACAACAAAATATAAAGAATGCACTAAAATAATAAAACATTTAGACTCAAGTTTATTTACAGGAAATTACAACACACAGGAGACAAAACTGTAAGTTTAGTAAAGGAATACCTTTCCATAACTGATTTACAAACTCCACACAAAAAAATTACAACTTTTTTTGCCAATAAAATTTCTACTGATAGATTTAGATCTTACTTAAGACTGTTGATCCTAAGTACTAAACAGCATGAAAACAATTTAATGCTACATACTACTAAATTTATAAACTGAAATCTACTAAATAAAAAAAAGTTTAAAATATATGCAAGAAACATACCCAGATTAGAAAAAGAAGGTTCATGACAAAACATTTCTAAAATCTTAGTTTTTCATCTATTTCTGAATAGTAAAAGGCTCTACATTTATGTACAAAGTTTTACAGTTCTCAAAAATACAGTTTAGTACACTTCGGAACAATACAGCAGTAAAAAAAGTTTTAATTCTTTGATCAAACATTAAATCTAAAAATATCTTAACTTATTCAAGAAAACCACATGTAATACAAATTTGATCTTGAAACCCAGATTTTTAAAGCATAAATTTTAGACATAACTGCATAAATCCACAGCTTCTTAAACTTTAGGATAGAAAATGGTTTCAAGACCTCACTTCTAAACAAAAAATTTCTTTGAAATACCAGAGTTGGAAAAGAAATGAAGCATTGACCAGTTGTAGATAAAAAGATAACCTCCATTTAAAGCATTTATTCAGTAGATTTTAAAGTGAAACTGATTTTTAAGCATTTCTGCTTACAGATAAAGAAGACTTTGAAAGAAAATGATGATGTAAAATTTTCATGTTCCCTAAATTGTTCTCTGCCATCCCAATTGTGGTTGAAATTCATAGTTTATAAAGCCCTGTTTTAATATCTTAAGACTGAATACAATAAAAATATACAGAAAACTATAGTTAAACAGCATAATAGGAATCATTTCATTTGATCAGAATGAATTAACAACATATGTCTCTTGACTGATTGCTTCATAGAAAACTTTTGTCCACAAAATGTACAAGGATATGGTTTTTCTCCCATATGAGTCTGTGCATGCCTTTTCATATTGCCTTTAAAATGTGTGCTGTATGAACACAAAGGGCACTTGTAAGTGAATATTTTGAAAACAGATGACGGATCCCCACCGAAAGAATCAACGTAGACTTCGGATCTTTCAACTGGAAGGCAGATATCATCACCACTTACAGGATTCACAAAGTTAATATCTGTTAAATTATTGAAAATAATGTTAAAATTTTCTTCTTAATTTTCATTGAAAAAAGTCAAATATATTCACAATTTTATAATGAAAATATTATCCACTTCTGTTTCAAATTAACCACTGTGAAGTTACAAGTACCTTTTATATGTTATTTTTATTATTATTATAGCTTTTTTTAAGACACACAAAGTAAAAACAATAATTTAAAAACTTATTTCTGAAATGCAATTATGTTTAAATGTTTCTTTGGTTGCAACTTAAAAAAATATATAAAACATAAGTTGAGAGCAGAAATATATACAAATAATAATAATAATGATAGACAAAAATGTAACATATTAAAAACTTGATCAAGCAGCAGGGGAACAAAATCTATCAATAAAATCACATTTGATTATTGAATCTTAGGAAGATCAGAAGTATACTTTTTGATTCATATAAAAAAATTGCAGATATAATAATTTCCTTCAAATATGGTAATAAGTATATTATTCTAGTGATTTAGTTTTTTCAATAAAAATCTTTGCAAGCAACTATAGATAATCTAAGCCATTAATATGATATAGGAATACCTTAAATACTTTTTCTGAAGATTCTTTAGACATAAAAGCTCAAATCTAGCGAATATTCAAAAAGTTTCACGTTGTTTCTGATTATAAGAAAATTATCTAATGATTATATTAACTTATATATTCGCTATTTCCAGCAACACCTTGTGATTATTGAAACTTGCCATGAGTTCACATAGTTGAAAAGGGTAAAATATTTTTTTCAAATTAATGTTTTCCCTTCTTAAATAGTAAATTGTGTAATCTAATAGTAATTATTACAGTTTGTTTTATTTTAAAATCAAATTCCTTTTGTGTAATTCAAGGTGAGATAAAATGATATTTATTTATGCTCATGCATACTTAAATTTTCAAATTTTATACCTAAAAAATTATTCTTATTGATTTTGAAAAGCCACTTACAGTAATATGTTCTACATTTGTTACTTGTTCTATACTTGCTTTGTGAATTTCAGAATTCTGTTTGTTCATGTCTTATACAGTTATCATAAGGATCGAAATTCATCTGAAGAATGATAATTATGAGGTTGATAATTTTTTCAGTAATATTTCACTTTATTCAAAGTAATGTATGAATAAAGAAATAATGTTTCCATATACCAAAGAGAATGTTTGAAATTAATTACAAGGATGAAGAAAAACATAATTAATGTAAACCAAATTTAACAGCTCATTCATTCACTTTAAAAAGGAAAAAAAAAAAAATATATGCAAAATATGATAACTCCTAAAAAACATAAGATTTTTCTTATACGTGTGATGTGTTATACCACAAATTTTATATAAAAACTGAAATTAACAAAGAAAGAACTTCTTGATATTAGTATGAAATAAAATTGAATACTGGAACATTTTAGAAAAATTAAATGAAATATCTCTTCCAAAGAAGGCATCACTACCACCAACAAACAATGTCATAGAGTTCTGACTTTGTTAGCCATTTACATGCAATCATTACCAACAAAATACTTAACTTGACTAAAAAGAATTTAAATATTTCATTATTCATAATTTTTAATATATTTGATTGAAAAAAATGGCAATTAATTTAAGATTTAGCAAACTATTTTCAGCACTTTAATTAGTGATTAAAACAACTGAATTGCTGTTTTTATGCATATGCTAACAAGAAAAATAAGAGGAAAAATATATTAGTTACAGTCAAGCAATGAATGTAAAATATGTAGGCATAATATGAATAGTGTCTGAAAAGCGAGCACTACATCATATGCTTAAGTAATGTTCAGAATGCCTGATATTTGAACCAAAATATGAAATGAAAATTAAATTTCAATACATAACATATTTTTACTAGGAGTTGCACATAATAAAAGGAATTACATAAAACGAATGTTATTTAGACAAAGTATGAAATAATATGAAAACGTCGTCAATGAAAATTTTAATACGAAACAATGAAATATTCTGCATTTTTTTCTCCTCACAAACTCTCAGAAAGGGGAAAAAATAGAAGTGACTTATTATTTGAAATAAAGAATATAATAAATTTTGCTAACAAACTGGTGAAAAACTTTTTTGCTATCTATATCAAACCTAAACAAATCAGAGGGAAATATTTTTTGTTTTTATTTCAGATCATTGTCTTTTTTTGAGGTGAATTTCTAAAATCCATCTATATTTAGGTTTACTACAGATGACATTTTTAATTCAAAAACATACAATAAGCAAAATATACACCTAATGCTATTCAATTTGCCCATCTTCCTCATTTTTATTAATCTAATTGCAGATGGTATATATACTGTCACGAAAATGTCCAGTGGGTGTACTGGATGTAATCCAACAAACAGGATAATACAAAAATGATGTTTTATTCCACTAATATTCCAGCAAAACATGAAACACAGGTAACAAAACTAAACAGTACTTGTACATATTAATAATACAAGCAGACAGGAGATCACTAATAAATATCAGTAACAGCACTTTCAATAGCACTTAGCATCTATCCGCCCACCAGCTTGCACTATGGACAAAACTTCAAAGAGATTGACTCCTCGTTTGAGTAGCTCAGTATTTATACCTTTTCCAACAGGATGTGACGTCACATATAATTCTCTCAAAGATTCCCCATAACTATGTTCCTAGTACAGATAGGACCATAATTCTTGCATATTCAAGAACCTTCATTCTGTCACCAAGGTCAGGAGCACTGGCTTGGCCTCCAATACAAAGCTCTGTAAAACTCTCTTTCCTGTCATAAGTTAACATGACAGGGAAACAACTTTACAGCTTTGCAACAATATATACAAATAAAAATTTGAGCATCTATTCAGACTTTATTAAAAATTATGCAATGAAAATGTTACATGCGAAAATACTTCGTTGATTTCTCTGGAAATTAATAGAATTTCTATAAATGTTTCATATTTTTTAACTTAATTGCAGCTTCCATTTGCTGATTCACTTTAGAAATACATAATAATGGCTAGTTACACTCATTTCAAGCCAAACATTATTTGGGTTGGCATGGTTATAAATGGCTAATTATAGATTTTATTGATAATATATACAAAAGAATATGCATAAAAATAAATAAAAACAAATAATTGAATTTAAACATTATAAAGACATATATGAAAGTAATGTTTCACTGATGATTCGACATGGAAAATCACTTCATTATGTTCAGAAAGTCTGTAAAAATGATAGAAAAACATACTTTACATATTTGAATTTAATTTGAAAATAAATGTCAAAATTGCTACTATAAAATCACTGAATTGTCCCTTATTAAATTGCTATGAACAAATAAACAAAATTTTATAGGAAATAGTTAAATAATTTAAGACATCAAAAAGTTTCACTGAATATTAGTTATTTACATACAAGAAAAATGGAATTAATTGTTTGTCAGTTAAAGCGGAAAATAATTAATGTGTCAGTATGATTTTGAAAGTTGAATCAGATAATTAAACTTATCCAAGAGAGTAGAAAGTCAAGAAATCATAAGTTAAACCTTGGAATTTAAAATCCCTACTATGCAATCATAATTTCAATAATCATAATTTTAAAAGCAATGAACTTTTCTTTATCTGAATATTACTTTTTTTGAATTAGCCAAATGTTTTTTAACATTTTATTTCCATATATATATTTGATTTTTTAAATGAAGGACTTGCAGTCTGGAATCAATGCATCATTTTGTGTGGAGAAGCAAATGATTTTTCCAATGATGTCTTAGTCGAAATCTCTTTCCACAGTGAACACAACCAAATGGACGTTCACCAGTGTGTGTCCTCATATGCCTTTGCATGCATTGTTTCCTACTTGTCTCATAAGTACATTTGTTGCATCTGAAGAGAGCAGCCTCAATAACCATATCAAAGCCATTATTAAAGATTGTTTCAGTGAAATGCGTTTGATGAAAACCTAATTAGAAAGGAAAAAGAATTAATTAAAATGATAAGTAATAGAATATTTAAAAAGACTGAAATTTCTTAAATAATTTAAATATCAGTAAATTAAAATAACATAATGTCGCTATTTTCAATACAAATTCTGTTAAATATTTTATTACGGATATAAATAGTTATATGAATGCCAATCATTGATTCAATGAAGAAATGAAAATAATCTCTTATTTCATATTAATTATTCCTTTAAAGTGACTTGCTGCATACACCAATTAAATGCTACAATGGACTTTTTGAAATGAATAAGAAATTTGAGCAGAAATAGAAAAACAGTCAGAATTAACAGCGTCTCTTCAGAATGAGAAACTGTTTTGCAGCAAAATGAAGAAGAAATGAGGGATTAAAAAAAAACAATGCTAATTCCACCAAAAACTAGCAACTTTGATAGAACATATATAAATTTTTATACCTTTCTTTCAATATAGCAATTCTTTGCAATAAATTAAGACTTTTCCCCCACTTCTAGTAAATATTAAAGTAGTTAAATTATAGACACACTAATCCAGAGCCTCTTATAAATTTTGTGAAACTTGCCATTTCCAGTAATTCTTCACCCATTTCATACATATTATGGCAGTTAGTAGGATTTTATGTTAATTTCAGATAAGAAAATAAACAATGAGGTAAGTTTCTGAATTCAGGAGCATGTTGGCATACACTGAGTTTTATTATATATATATTTTGGAAAAAAAATTTTAAAGACTTTTCTCCTATCTGTCAGACAAACAATGCTATATTATTGAAGAAATATATAAGGGTGGATCAAATGAAAACGGAACAGTAGTTATAATTCGGTGCATTTTTGTGCGAGTGTGTCAAAAATTGTGTTTAGAGGTAGAGCGGGAGGCAAGGAAGACAACCCCTATTGCGGAATATACTAGCCCTTGGTAATCGTACAGAACCACGTGATATGCACTGACGATTAGCCAACATTATCACCCAGCAGGCAATTGGTTGGCATTTCATCCGCATCATGTTTGTGACTAAAGAAGAGTAATGTGGTGTTATTCATTTTTTAGTGGCAGAAGGTGTTGGAGTTACCCTGGACCGTTTGAGTACAGTAATCAAGGCCAGGCGGCCTGGCCTGTTGTCCCCTGGTGTGGTTTTGCTCCATGACAATATGTGGCCACATACAGCCACTTGCACACTGAACAAGTTGACGTTGTTTGGGTGGACAGTGTTGGAATATCAGCCATATAGATCGATCTTTCACCATGTCACTTTCACATCTTTGGTCCACTGAAAAAAGCATTGAAAGGCCATTTTTACTTGGACAGGAAAGTCATGGACACTATTAATCAATCAATCTCAGCCAAACAACTTATACAAGCAAGGTATTCACCACTTGGTGAACCAGTGGGACAAGGTATTCACCACTTGGTGAACTAGTGGGACAACAAGGTATTCACCACTTGGTGAACTAGTGGGACAACAAGGTATTCACCACTTGGTGAACCAGCTGGACAAGTGCTTATGTAATTTTGTTACATAACCTTTAAAAATAAACTATGCCATTTCATTCTGTGGCTCCTGTTCTGTTTTCATTTGATCCACCCTTATAGATTGCATTAATAGAAAGTATGCAGTGAATTATTCTCCATTTAAGTAAATCGACACTTCCATTAAAATCAAAAAGTATCTTATTTCACAGTGGCCACAAAACATCAAGCAATAAACTCTAACTTTAATATAAAAAGTACAGTGATTAAAAAACTCTTTTTTTCTGAAGATATATGAAATTATTTCTGCATTTAATTGGTGAGTCAAATACATGATTTTTTTTCTACAATTTGATGAAGTCTATCAATCTAAGCACAAAGTACTTCACTTTATAAAAGAATTTTATTAATAATACAGATACTGTACGTACAAGAACCAAATAAACACTATTGACATATTTTACTGGATAGGTTATTAGTTTCACTAAATTATATTTCATTTTTATAAAATGGAATTTTATGAAAGGTTCAACTACAAAAGTACAACAGACAGTAAAAATATATTTTAAAATACATAGTTAACTGCAAATTGAAAATATAATTTGCATACTGATGATTTCATAATATAAACTTTCAAAATTTAGATGCTATTTAATTTATCATAGTCATATCTCTTTCACAGTTTTGAATTTAAAACAAACAGCTATTCTGAACAGAATATTTAAACTAACTAGAAAAGGTTTCTGAAATGATGACAAGCTTTAAGACATTTTACCTGAATTTAAACTATAATGGGAAGAAAGACAAAATATGCCATACAAAACAAATGCATGCAACAGAAATTTTAAACAGAAAGCAAGTCTAATACAAAACTAATTTGAAAAGTTACAAAAAAGCACAAGTTTGAGAGCAAAAGAATTCCTTATTTTATATTAAAAGTGAAAAATGGTCCTTTTGAAATTATTTCATTTATTAAAGTGCATATAATGAAATTATTTCATTATATGCACAGAATTTCGACTAGCAAGTAACTTCTCTGAAGAAAATGAATTAATTTTATGAAAACAAATTTTAATATAAAATGTATTTGAAAATGTTTCAAGGATGTATTAAAGAAGTAATAAAATATTACTTTTTTTAACCCTCTAAGCGTTTTACACATATTATTCCTTTTCTCATAATGGGTTCAAAAGCAAATAATTCATGTTTATATGTATAATTTCTTAAACTACCATGGATAAAACAATATTAACATTTCAGAGACTTGATTAAATGCAATAAATATCCAATTATTCACTTTAAAAGCAAATTTTTAAGACTGTAAATCATAACCACTAACAGTTCAGAGGGTTATTAAATCACTTATATTTTAAGGGTATTTCCGACTTTAATCGATAATATTCCTACAACTATTAAATTAATTCTTTGAAAGGAAAATACCACCAATTCCATATAAAATTAACAGAAATTTAGAAATAAAATATAAGGCAAGACCAAGATGAATGCTAAACTTTTAAAAAGGAAGTAATTTTGTTTCAAAATAAAATCAATCACTGATGTCAAAGATGAAACCAAAATAAAATGAGTAAATATTCAGAATTTAAAATATTCCATGGATGCAACATGTATGTAAATTATATTTATAATTTGTGCACAGACACCTAAACGGAAAATTTAGTTTTACTATCAGTAGAACAAGCATGGCAAAGTAAATATATTTTCTGAAGCCTATTAAATGAAACTTGCACTTTTAATAATACTTACTGAACTATAATTGTTCAACCTTAAACAGTGGCGTAGTGAGGGTAAGTGGCAACCCTGGTCATAAAATGATCCCCCCCCCCCCCCCCATCGTCAGCGTGACTTAGCTTGTATAAACGGCGTCCAGGACATAGTATTTTTTTCGCCACCCTCATCGCATTGGACTTTAAACCAGTGGGAGTGGCCTCCCCTAAACTTTCTCGATCTGCTCATTGTATCCTCCCTGCGTCGGGATAAAAAAAATCAGAACCTACTGTAGCTAATGCAAATACGAATATCAGAAGGTTTTTCATTGCAGATTATAGTGATTGTAAAATATTTAAGTGAAGAATCATATTAAAAGAGATGCCTATGTATTAAAACTTAGCAATATTTATTTTCCATCACACTCCAGGAAGATCCGCTATTATACGAGCGAGCGAAAGCAAAACAGTAGAAAAAACACATCAATCACAAACTCCGTCTCAAGGACGTAATCCTCCCGCTTAATACCAGAGATAGCTAAGTAGGCATGCGCGTGGAGATGGTTTTGAAACGAAGGCTTAATAAGTATGCGATTATACAAACCGACAGACAGTCAACCCGTTGACGGATTTGGCCCAAAATTTTATACGGACCTACATTCATGACGATAAAACTGTGTACCAAATTTTATCCATCTGGCTTTTCAAGTTTTTGAGTTATAGCGTTCGCATGACCTCGAACATACAGACAGACAGACTTCCCGTGGACGGATTTTGTCCAAAAGTTGATAGAAACCTACAAATTATGTTTCAAGTTTACATACCAAATTTCATCCCTTTATCTCTAATAGTTTTCGAGTTATCGTGTTCACAGACACACACACAGACAGACATAATTCCAAAATTGTGTTTTTCGGACTCAGGAAGGTCTAAAACGTGGAGATTCGTCAAAATCTCGAGTTCGAATTTTTTGACGATTACAATACTTTCTCTTTGTATACTTCGTATACGAGAAAGTAAAAAGTGACATAAATGCATTATCGTTTTATCACCATGGCCAGTAGAGTAGCAAAAGTAAGTGGCGTGGAAAATAATGATTTTCTTATCCCAGTCATCAACAATGGCTTAACAAGCATAAATGGCACCAGGAGTGGTATTTTTATGCCTCTTCAAATTTTGCATTAAAAGCTAACAAGCAATAGGTTTTGACTCCATGGTATCGCTTAAAACTGGTGCATGGGGCATCTATACATTCCTTGCCCCACGGTCGCTATGCCACTGTATAGATTATGCAGATATTAGTGTATTAAAATTGTTCCCAATACACAAAACTGCAGAAAATCATGAAAAGTCTAACTACAGGCCTCTTACGCCCATAAATTATAAAGTTCCTACAGTGGATGGCTATTTTAATGCAACTTTTTTTTAGTTTTATTGTTCTTAATAAAGTAATTTATGGCATTTAATATAATAGATCAGTGTTGTAGTCGCAAAATAACAGTCTAACCTGGGTGACAAAATCTGTGCTGTTTTAAAGGAGGTTTTAACAGTCTTTTCTTATTTATTTCTCATGAAATAAAAGCAGTACCAGAACAGCATTTTGACTCCATTGTACTCCTGTAATAGATATACTTTAACTAATAGTTTAATTTCTCTACAAGTTATATCTGGAAGGAATCCAGACAAAAATTCTAGAGTAACAGCCTAGATTCCAGAGTATTAATATTAAGTGAAAGATTTCATCTGAATTATAATCAAAGACAACTTAAGTTGATAATACAGAATACCCTTACTTCCAGCGCTGCATCAATGAATGATGTAGTTCATGTTTCTATGCGTCTTGGGGTTACTTTACGTTAGACTTCGCCAAAAACCAGAAGTAGATTTCGTTTTTTACTTCGTGTGTGACAAAGTTTCGCTCTCAAAAGAGAAAATTTTGTGGATAGATTCTCTTTTTTCCTTCACTTCACATTTAAGTACATAATTTGTGCATTATTTATTAAAGGAAGCCTGAGAAATATAAGTTATAGTAACTTGACATAATATTTAAAATGGTATATGTAAAAAGATGTTATACAAAAAAAAAAATGAATAATTGAATTGACGACATTAACCATTCTTTCATATTGTTATTTTGACATAAAGGATGCATGAGTTTTTCAATAATTAAAAGAAATTTTTTTTAAAATTAAAATATTTACACTGAATAATGCTAGAAATTAACCTATGTACAATGCATAATTAAATTAAATGACAATAAATATTGAACAGCAACACAAATTTTAAATTATATATTCAGTAAAGCGTTTTTTTTTAAAACTTTTCTAATACAGAGTTTTAAGAAATTAAGGTATGTACACAGAATATTTTATATTATACAGCATAACTGCATGCCTCATATTCTATTTTAAATATTTTTCATAGCACATTTTCCCAGTTTTTCATTGTACATACAAATATTGTTTGGCATATTTGATTTCGGACAAACTGTTTACTGTATTTTATATTAAAAAACCAATTAACCGTTTGAAGAGAGAGACAAGATATTAATTTTTTCACTTCAAAGAAATACATGAATAAGCATTTTACAAAAAAAGAATTCTTCCTTTTATTAGTTTTTAATCAAATTATTATTCACTTATCAAATTACTCATTTATCAAAATTTAAAGAATTATTAATTTATCAAAATTTAAAGAATTATTAATTTATCAAAATTTAAA
>BGPR01002058.1:176497-199350 GCA_013235015.1 Araneus ventricosus
ATTTATCAAAATTTAAAGAATTATTAATTTATCAAAATTTAAAGAATTATTAATTTATCAAAATTTAAAATTCCTGTATCAAATTATTCACTTATCTCGTCAGAGTTAAAAAAGATCTCACATCCTAAAAGCAACTGAATCATCAGCGAAATAAATACCTACATTCTGGAACTGATTAATCAACACAATTTTGGTGCAAATAATGAGCTATGGTTAAAGGAATTTTGTTTCTCAGCATTTTTTTAATGTTAACAAATTATTTAATACTAGCTGCTCTCGCAGTCCTCTGGGCGGGTTTGCGGCCAGCACCCACTCTGCTCAGCACTGCCACCTCGCTGCTTCGAGGCCCTCAGCCACTACTTTTTTCAGTTTTAATTACTGCGTGAAAATCAGTTGAACTGACCATAAAACCATAGTAGATTTCATATTCTTTGTAGATAACAGATTCCTTTAAAATTGTAAAATCTTTCAATAAACTTCATCTAGTTGTAATGTTTTGTATAACTTTATCACGAATTTCGGCATAAAAATCTTTAGATCCATAAATACAGAATGATATCGCCCTAAATAAACAGTTTCCATCCCCTATAATAGGTATTTTACAATATTTTTGACACGCCATTTTGATGGAACTGTTGGGATCTATATATTTAAAATAATACGGTAAAACCCTCAGACAGTTTGCCAGCCCCAACCACCAGACCGATTTCGCCATTTTTTTTCATTTGAAAGGTTATGACGTTTAGATATGTCATCAATGGTCGTCTGTCTCCCTTTCCTCCATTTTCGAACAAAATCGAAAAAACAGTTCTCCTATGTTCACTGTCTATAGGTAAACCTTGTAGAAATTCCCAGCCCCAACCACCTAACTGATTTCGACAATTTTTATTTTATATGAAAGCTTATGACATCTAGATATGTCATCAAGGGTCGTCTGCCCCCCACCCCTCCACTTTCGAATGAAATTGAAAAAACTCTTTCCTACTGTACATTCTCTATGGGGAAAAACCTTTGGACAGTTCACCAGCAACAAACCAAATATTACCAAATTATTTTATATATACAGATAGGAGAAATACCAATAATGAAACCTTTTGATTTTCTTTTTATCCTTTTTAAAATTTTGTCTCATCCATACTCTTTTTATTCTGAGATATTTTCATTTGATTTCTTTGAGTTTCTTGCATTGCCTTCATATCTCACTTTTCATATTTTTGAGTTTTATTTTGTGTATTACAAAAAAACGATGCAAATACTGAGAAAAAAATCAGATCAATAAATAATTTCAAAAGCAACGAAATTTTAGAGGTTGCTCTATATAAAAATGATTTTAAAAAAAGAAATGAAATAGAAGCAATAAATCCAGTGACATGTCTGAATAATCACGATAGTGCCAGCAACAAGAGAGATAAATAGACAAATGTACCGACGGAAAAAATTCCTTTTTTCCAGAATGTACCAAGGTCTATTTGGATTCGCATAATTTCAGACAGAAGGCGAGGGGAAAAAAGCTCTACGAAATTAAATAACATACATTTTGAAAATGGATCTTTATTGCAGAAAACATAGGTTATTGGTATTTAAAGCAAAACTCTGTTCAAATTTGTGAATAACTTTTAAAATACATTAGGATAATTGCAGGACTATTTCACTCGACGGAAGTATACTCTCCGTAGATTCTACTGTATTATCAAGTTAAGGTGTCTTTGAGTATAGACAATATCTTCCATAAAATGAATCAACATAAAAAAAAATGCTTTAAAAAATAAAAATATAAGAAAAATACATAAAACATATGGAAGAATGACCAAATTTCTCGAATTAAATCTTGGAAACCTAACTTGTAACAAATCAACAACGGAGTCATGACATAACAATCACATGATAAATGCACCAAAAATACCTTTTCTTCAACATGCAATCTACCAATAAATTCACAATATGCAAAGAACAGTTTAAATAGATTTCCGTACATTCAATATTAACAAACAGGTATCAAAGTTTCACAGCTCTCTTATTTCTCATGACCAATTAAATGGCGTTTTAAATGATGTTTCAGTCGATACTTATTACCACAAATTTCACATGTGAAAGGTCTTTCTCCAGTATGCTTTCTGACATGTTGCTTCAAAGCAGCTGAACTTGAGGATTTATAAGAACATACTTTGCATACAAACACACTTATCCGCTGATTTGTGGGAGTAGTACTCCATAATCGGTAGTACAACTCATCTGCATCTTGGACATCATGAAATTGCTCTATAACATAAAAAAATAAGTTAAAACTAAATGATAGAGTGCAACTAGAATGCAAGACATCATTTAAAAGATCAAATCTTTTAGAGGTAACCACCATTAAAACAGTATATAATTAATTATCATACTTACATAAAACAATTATTTGATTTATTTTAAATGTGTGCTTATAAAGTTTTAATAGCATTTTAGCTAATTGTAGCTTTCAATTTAATAGTTATTAATTATCATTTTGTGTTTCTAAACTACAGCTTCTTGATTATATATAGAGTTTAAGTAAAAAAATAAATGACTGCAAAATTCAATTTTGGCAGAAAAAAAAATGCTAAACATAAAAAAAATTGATATTAATGAATTTTCCTCCAACTTTTGCTATAAATGAAATCATTCCAGAATTTCATTCTTAAATAAGATTAAACAAAATTCATTTTTATGCAAAAATATGGAACATTGCAGAATAAATCATGATAAAATTCAATAAGTAATTTAATAATGATCTAAGGCTTGTTAGAAAAAATTTGCTATTCTACTAAAAATGAACTTCTTACAAAAATACCAAGAAATGTTCTTTTCATACAAAATTCTAATTCAAGTGACTTTTTGAAACAACAATAATTTATAAAATTAATAATTTTCATATATAGCTATGAACTGATTAGTTTGTATAATAAAGCTAAAAATGCAACTCTAGACAGCTATAGTTCATTTTATAATGCATAGGCAGACATCATGAACAACAGACCAATCTTTCCCTGAATGTTATTCCTTGCTTTCTCTAGTATCTCCATTTATTAGTTTTTTCTGTTGAAGATTTAGAAAAAAAGTCTAGAAGAACTGAGAGAGGCAAGAGGGAACAACATTTTTACTCCATAATATTTGAACCAGTTGGGGCTTTCATTTTTTTTTTTTAATGTTTTACAGACTTTATTTAAAGACCAGCTATTTGGCAACTCATATCTGAAATTTGTTTTCAAAATTTTGTTTCAGACATTTAGAAGACAAATATCTGAAATTCTGCCAAATGGAGGTAGGCAAGAAGACTATTGCTTTCCCAATCCAAGTACAATACAATATGGCAAGTCTAATATGAAATGATTTTCCTAATTTTACGATCACCCACAAGTAACTGGAGCTGGTTGGTTACCTCTGAACAAAGACTTCATTATTGCAGTAGGTATCTGTGATCAAATGACAGTAATGTAACATCATAACAAATCTTTCAAACAGAAGGTCTCAATTAGGGTATAATTATGCAGAGAGCACCTACGTGGCTATGGATGATGACAGAAAGGTAAAATAATAAATGGTTTAGCATCTTCTGTACCTTTTGACAGGATAAGAATCCATGATGTCTATGTGGGAAGCAAACAAGCTGATCAGATAAAAATCACCCATGCACACACACACAAAAAAAAACAATCCTAATGAAAATCAATATGAATATAGATATTAAAATGAATCAGCCCACCCTGCCTTGGCATGAGGGAAATCTAAATGACAGTAGGTGTAATAGCTCGAGCACCAAGTCCTAGTAGTTATCACCAGCAACAGCCCGACCCCTCTCATGGGGGTATACACTATCACTGGAGGGAGGATTCAATCTCCCCCATTACCATACTTCCAAGAGAAGTGAGATCCCGGTTACTTATCTGATGACTTTTCATCTACGAACTCGTGGTGCACCCTGGGGAAGTCAATAGAAATATATGTAAGCAAGAATGTTAAGAAGGGGCAACCAAGTCACCACACTTTTATACCTTTCAAAAGTAACAATATGATTGGAACAATGGGTTTGAAATGAAATAATAATATAAATACTGAGCATTATCCATTTCCGGCCTATCTACATAGATTCTGACTGGCTGAAAGAGATATAGAATATGTGGCTATAAAAGCACTTCCTTTCATGATTCTACTAATATTTTAAAGTGCCATCAACAACAAATGAAATAGCTTCATACAACCCTATACAATACAGACTGAAATTCCTGATGGATTTTATCCAAAACAATGAGCAATTACTGCAAATTTAAATCAGGAAAATAGTTTTGAGGGAGGGGGAACATATCCATTATTTATATATATTTGTGAACATTATAAACCTTATTTTCATATACAGTGGTATTCACTTTGTATGGTGAATAGTGCACAAAATATAATTATAACAAAACTTTTTGCAGAGGTTGGACATGGACATTTTACTTTATGTATACACAAAATAAAAAAAGAATTCATTAAAAATCATACTATTTATACAGCTTTAAAACTTTATTAGACAAATTTTGCAGTCAAAAAATTGAGAATATACTTATGAAAAATATGTTTAACTACCACTAAACATTTTCTACTTGGTTGCTATTTTAATCTAATTTTGCATAATCTTATCTTAAACCTTTTCAACGATCATTTTTGTGTGATGAAGTTTGTTAGATGAACTTAAAGCCAAACTTTTAAATGGAAAATGGCTCCTCGAAGAGAAACCAGTATTGATGTAAGGAAATTCTTATTAAGATTATTTAAAAAAGGAAAATCTTATCGTTAAATAGATAAAATTGTTGGTAGAAGCCACACGTGTGTCCAGAAAATATTGGAAAATTTAAAAGTGGTGGATTGATTGAAAATAAAAGTTTTAGAGGAAGGAAATGTATTCCAAGTGATATCGCAAAAAGGAAAATTTTGAAAGAAATCAAGATTGATCCTAAAGTAAGTGCAGTCAAATTTGCTGCAGAAACTTCTCAAATCATTGGTAGAAGTGCAAGTGCTGAAACTGTGTGAAATGTAATTAGACAAGCTGGATATAAAAGTCGAGTTGCTAGAAAGAAACCATTCATCAGCTTGCAAAATCAGAAAAAGCGTTTGGAGTTTGCAAAAACTCATCAATTGAAGACCAAAAACTTTTGGAATAAAGTTATATTTAATGATGAAAGAAAATTCAACATTTTAGGTAGTGACGGCCGTCGTACCGTATGGAGAAAGCCCCAAACCGCTTTCGATTCAAAAAATTTATGTCCTACAGTTAAACATGATGGTGGCTCCGTCATGGTTTGGGGTTGTTTGGCTTCAATCAGGGTAGGAAATTTAGTTTTTATAGATGGCATTATGAACCATATGGTTTACTTGGATATACTTCACAACAATCTAAAAGAAAGTGCCAATATTCCAGCATGACAACAACCAAAAACACACGGCACTTAACGTCAAAATGTGGTGTCTTTTTCATTGTAAACAGCACTTACACACACCACCACAGTCCCCCGATATCAGTGTAATGGAAAATCTGTGGGCCATACTCGAAACAATGGTCCAAAACACAAAATTAGAAACAAAGCCCATTTAAAACAAGTGTTGCAAGAAGAATGGGGTAAACTATCTTCAGATATCACCAAAAAGTTGGTCGAATCTGTACCACAACATTTGGAGGACATTATAAAAGCCAAAGGACACACAACAAAATATTGACACTTTCTTTGTATGTGAGATAGTACAAAAATTTCATTGGTGTATTCTCAATTTTTTGAAGTAAAAATCTGCATATATTTATTTAAAATGCTTCCAACTCTTTTCATTTTAGAAATTTTTCGTTGATTGTTCTTTATTTTTACTTTAAATTAAACCATTTGTTATGTGTAAAAATAAAAACATGTTTGCACTTCTTGGTAATGTGTTATTTATATTGAAAGTTGGATTTATCAAGTAAAAGTAAGGTGTATTCTCAATTGTTTGAGCCACTGTACATGGATCAAGAAACACTGCCATCAGTACTGATATTTTGCTAAAGGTTATCCTTATACCTGTTCTTTCTTTTGATTTTGATATACTTTCCATATTCTTACTACTCTGAAGTATAATTTGTATTCTAATTATTACTTTTTTATGCGTATTGTTGCATAAATCTGCATTAACTCACCAAGAAGTGCCCTTAGGATCTTGAATAAAATAACAAAGCAAATAATTTTGGTAAACAAATTAAAAGACCAATTAATATCAATAAAAACAGGACTTAGGAAAGGAAACAAAGCATTACTTCACAATAAATGTATAACAGTTCACAGAAGAAAATGTAAAAAAAAAAAAAAAAAATTCATCAACAGTCTTCCCAAAAACCAATCAAGGATAACTTAATGAAAAGCACAAAAATATTAGTAAAGAAATATTTTTAAACCACAATCATATCAAAGTCTTCAAAAATTCCTTTAATTCTGAATCTCGTTACAAAAAACTCGCACACCTAGTTGAAATACATATTTTTCTGTATGAAGAAACGAGGGCTCTTAAAATTACACTTTAATCATATGGAATTATCAGAAATTGCAAACCTATAAGATCTATTTGTTATGTCCATTTGTATGCAACATTCCAAGTTTTGTTTATTATATTCTTTACATAAGCACACAGCTTGAACAGATGGAATATGCTCAAATTTTAGTTATCCAATCTAGAATGTTTGTGTTTTCTAAGATAAATATAAATTTTAATATTCAAGTGAAAAAGAAGATATGGCATATTTAACATTCATTAATGGAAAAAGGTAATATCAAACTGAACGATATATATACAAATAAAGTCTAAAAATGAAATAAACTATATATGAGAACAGATGTTGACAGTAATACGATGCTAAAAGTGACATTATGTGTGTGTTTCTATACTTCTCAAATCCACATAAAGAGCTCCAACAAATTACTATTTTCATTTTAAATATAAAAATTTTTTATGCAGAATATAAATAATTAATACTTAAAAGCAAAATTTCGTGCAAATGTATTAATAACTTTGACTCAGGATTATATTCAGCATGATTTAACTGGTTATAGTAGTACATTGTTTGGTTTTCTCTAAAATGATAATATATGTTGCCACTGGTTATGCATAAATGAATGAAAGGAATAATGTAAATCCAAATATTTAAAAAATATTATTTTGTATAAGCTAAATTAGTCCAATTGATTAATTAGAACCTTAATGTAAACAAAGAAATTGATTCAATTAAGGTGGTTTATAGCTTAAAATGAAAGATTTCTTTCAAAAGATTAGCTTTCAATTAATCTAACAACATCTCAATACAGAACACCTTTCATGAGAATAAAAAAAATAAAAAAAAATTATATCAAAAACAGTTCTGCAATTTCTAGTTGTTATCAAGTTTCTGACATCCGTACTTTTATGGTAGTTATTAGTAAATAACATTTTGACTGACACTACTTGTGTGACTGTCAAGAAAGTAAGTTTACAATAACATTTTCTTATTTATTAAATTAACAGGAATTCATGTGTATTACTTACATCGAGATATAAAATAAGGAGGTACAAATCACCCATCTAAACTTTATTTTACATTTATAATTATGAGACAAACTTTAAATTTGTAAAAAGCTTAACTCTCTTGAACACATTTTCTTAAATCTGAAAGAAAAATTTATGTTCTTCCTGAAATTACAAAGTATAATATTAAAGCTGTTCTAAAAAAATAAATCTATAAAAAAAATTACAGCTAAAATATTGAGATATTTACTTTTATATATCTTTTAAGTATATTTGTATTTTGATACAAATATACAGATATTGCCCATAGAAATCAAATAGCCGTCCCAGAAAAAGAACTAAGAAACCTTGAAATTATTGCTCATTAACATAGCATAACTGAATGCAGAATAGAGTATTTGAACAATTAATATTTGCAATTCATTAGAGAAATAAAATATAGTATAAAAATCATTATTTTTTCCTCCTTCCTTTACTCTTTTCAAGTTTGATTTCACTCAAAACAAAAAATTCAAACAGTAGTTTTATTCAATTGCTTCCATCTCAGAAAAATAATTACACATAAATATGTATGAAAGAATGATTTCATCCTAGATGGATTTGATTTGTAAATATGAGTAAAATCATTTACTGACACAAAAGTAATTAACTGTTCACCAAGATTGCAATTTGAAGCTTTATGAACAATTTACATTACCAGGACTTCAAATCTTTTGTAATTATGAGGAAATTCTTTAAAATTAATCATCTGAAGAATTTCTTTGGTAGTTATTGTCAGAAACATTAATGAAACTCATTGTTAGTAGCTGTCTTAGATTCAAATTCATTAATCTCATAATATATACATTAATTTTTGGATCTTGAAGCACTTTTATTAAATTAATATGCAATAAAAATAATTAATTCATTAAAATGGGAATACGATACATATAAAAATACAAAAAGCAATCAAAATCTAAAAATTTTTTATTAATGTAAAAGTAGAAAAGTAATACAAACTTCAAAAATTCTACAAATATAAAAAAAGACAATAAATGCAGAACTCAACAGCATTATTAGTTTAAAAATACTTAAAACAATAATTAATGGTAGCACAGGGTAATATCACATTCGTAAAATAACAGTTATGTAAGAAAAAGTAAAAATAAATAGTTAATTCCAGCACTGTGAAACAAAAAACATTCTTTTCTTTTTGCAACTATTACAGCATCTTCAATATAAAACATTTATTTCATGATGTATGATAAATACTGTTGTTGCATGATATAAGAACTGATAAATTGAATTTGGAACATAATAAAAACAGAGGTAATGAAGTTCTACATTTGTAAGTAATAAGTTTACAAATAAAATTTAAAACAAAAATTTCAAAACTTCTGTTAATAATAATGAACTAAATGACATGTTTCCTGCTACGAAATATTTATAAACTTGTTATACTATTTACATCGTTAACTGTTAAAGAAAAATAACTTTTCAAACCAGCACAGTCTTTATTACTAGCAAGAAATAATACAAAACAGCATTACAACAAACTCATTAATAATTATCATACCATACACAGCCAAGCCAATAAGCACTTACGACACTTTACTTCAATTTGTAATAAAAGCATAACTAAATGCAATGAAAAGTTACTATCAACAATTTATTAGTCAAACAACAAGACCCTATTTATAATGACATTCAGTTTAAAAGTTTAAATTTCAGTGGTCTTAGTTCTGTAGAAAACTTTACCTCTCACAAATTATCAGCTCTCTGATTTGCTCATACAATTTTTAAAAATGTTTCTGCCAGCATAACTAAAAGGGATGACTAGTGTAACTATCAATACTTTGAAAAGGCATAAAATCAATTCTAGATACCAAAACTTCCAATTAACCTTTTCCTTACGGGCAGTACAACCTGTTGTACCAGAAAATGTTTTTACCTTTGAATGCGGGTTGGTACAGCTGCTGTACCAGACACAAGGGAGGATTTCACTCCTCGCTTTAAAAGCAATTCTTCTGGTTTAAGTCCCTGTAGCCTAAAGGTTAAATAGCTTAATATAATACATCAAATTACTTCACAATGATGCAAAAATTATGAATTTCAAGGAAATACTAACATATTACCTGAAGTTGCTGAAATACATAGGAAAATTTGAAATTATTTATTTAAAACTCTTTTTTAAAAGAAGGTAAACCAAGAACGGTTAATTGGCTAAAAAAGACAATTTAAAAAAAATATATATATGTAGAATAAATTTTTTCCTTATTGGCTGTATCATTAGCTGTTAATATTTAATTCCTTTTGTGTCACTAAACTACTGGGTATCTAATAACTATGTAGACATTACTTTTTAGTCCATGACATGCATGATGGACAATTTTAGTCAATGAAAGAAGACAAGAAGAGATAACACCATAGGGGATTTAAAAGGATCGTAGATCTTATCTTCCAATGAGTTGATAAGGGGTGGGGAGGAGGGGGTGGAGATGGAAGCAGTTTCTCTTTCTCATGTAAAATTCACATCTTGAATTTTGTTCAGCCATATAATCTAAAAGTTGAAATCAATTTATCTTTTATACTCAAAACTCAATATTCATGAACCTTTTATCTAAAGTAGAAAGAAAATATCAAAGTTTATAAAGTAGAAAGAAAATATCAAAGTTTATATTAATTTAAAAATAAACCAATAAATTAGTCATAACTTTTACAAATAATCCACAATTTTCAATAATGAGACTTATGCATTTCATATGTATAATCTGGTTACTTATTGCTTCTTAGTTCTATATTATGATTTCTCTTGTATTTATGCTTTAAATTTTTTTTCCCCATTTCATTTTGAAAAGAAAAATTGTTAAGACTTTAGATTTGTTTTGCCATGAAATCATTTGTTCCAACTTATCCATTGCAAAATCTAAAGGAAAAGGAAAGTTTGTCTTCTAATTTATACTTTTCTTCATTCCAATGTTTTTAAGCACGTCATACACTTAAAAATGCATTTAAATTCTACTCATACATTATAACATAGTATCTTAATTGATTTTAACCTTTTACTAATAGTATATATATACAAGGGCTGATCAAAAAATATTGTGACAGGTGCCCTAATTTCGAAGCTAAAACACGCAGAGTTAATGTGCTTGGCAGATATCAACTTTGAGCCCTTCAATGCATGTGCCAAAAGTTATAAGGTCATAGCTCTTGTCACTTCTGTACAGTAGAGCTCTGAAAATTATACATTCTCTTCAGTCGTCACATTTGTTATGGCAGATAAATGAGTAGAAGACTGACCATATTCATCTCCTTGAATCATAGCCATAAAATCTATGATTAATCCCCTGTTACATTCATTAAAAAAAAGTTTTCTTCATTTTCAGAACATTGAAGGAGATCAAGCATTACTGAAAGCCAATCTTCGTTCTGGTCTGCGGAGAGCAGTTTCGGCTCAAATTTGGCAAACACACATCTCTACCCAAATCTTCAGTCAGAAGGGACTGAATGAATCATAGCTAATTCTACATTCTTCAGATAAGTCATGAAGAGCAATTCGATGATTTTTTCGCACATGTTGGATGCTTTGACATTTGCCAATGTTTTGGAAGTCATCACTTGTGACATTTTCATGTCCATGTTTGGACAAATCATAAACTCTTGTCCAGATAATACAATTTTCCCCACAAACTTTCTACAGCCTTGCATAAGTCTCAACAAAGGCATCACCAAGCTTTTGGCAAAACTTGATGAACATTCTCTGCTGTAAAAATGCAACAATAGCACAGTGCACATATTTTTCAAAGATCTACTGTACAGAATTGCTGGGAGCTACACCTTGTACATGATTGGTAAGGGTTCAAGGTCAATATTTGCAAGTGCCTTGACTCTGCATGTTTCAGATTTGAGGGTAGGACACTTGTCCTGATACTTTTTTTTTATCACCCCTCGTATCTCTTTTTTTCATTAAAGAACCTAATTCCTGAGAGTGTCAAGAAAGAATTCCGAAATGTACTTTTGAATTAAAAAAAAAACAATTCGAAAATGAATAAATGCACTTTACATCTGTTTCTGATGAACAGTCATGTGTTGTTTCAGATGATGCTTTAATCGAAACATGTTTCCACAAAATGAGCACATGAAAGGGCGTTCACCTGTATGTATTCTAACATGACGCTTTAGTGTAGCTGCATTTGAAGCACTGTATGAACAAATACGGCAGACAAATATAGAACCTTGTTTTGATCCAAATTTTGTATATCGATAATACAAGGGTTGCTCATTTAAGTTATCCTTATTCAGTACACCTGAAAAAGTGATTTTTTATGAATTTTCTACAAAATATTATGCATATTGTTATATAACACAGAAACAAAGGTTTTTTCCAGACACATAAGACAATGTATTAGGTGAACACAATTCCATACTATAAATAAATTGTATATCTTAAACAGAACAAATTAATAATTTAAAGTAACTTATTTTACAATATAAATTAAGAAATCAAGTTTAGATACTATATATGCATATATTACAGTACTCTAAATCAGGGTACTCTAGGGTAATTCAGTACTCTAATTTATCATTCTTTTTCACGTGAAAAAATTTCATGCTCTGAAAATGCAAAATAAGAAAATGAAAAGCATAAATTAATGATAAACAGAAATTCCAATTAAAATAGTTGTTTGAAAAATTTTAATAATTTTATCCTTAGTAATTTTTGCTTATTAATACTGAAATCTCAATAAGATGATATTATGAATGTTTTTGCAACCTCAAAATTGTTTCATGTGGTTGCAACCAACACAGAAGCCCTGATTTGAACTTTTAGAGAGCCTGATAAACCATATATTTTTGATACATATATTAAGCCCAGACTTTTATTTCTCCACAATCAGTCACAATACATCAAATGCACCAAATGATAAGAAAAATAGCAAAATTTGCTATAACTACTTTAAGGATAAGAACAGATAAAAAATAGTCATATTCTAGATTTAATGTTCATAGATTTAAATATTAAAACTTATTATTTATGTATACTTTATCATGTAAGGTACTGCTATATAAATATATATTCTGCATAAATGGACATAATTATATAAGAAAAACATAATTAATTCATTTGTATTCATTTCTTAATTAATTATTGAATTCAAATGAAAAATAAATGCTTACCTAATACTAATATAAAAGAAAAACAAACATGTGAGTCTTTATATTTATAAAACAATTAAACAGATGGAAATAATGTAAATAAACATCAATAATTTAATGGAAATCAACATCAAGTGACAAAAATATTTCACAAAGGTTCAAAATAAAAATTTCACAAATATCAAATAAAAATTAATAACAGTTTGTTTTCATAATTCAAAATAAGTTAAAAAACTAGCTGCAGTATAGTTCAATAATTTTTTTAACACTAAACCTACCGCAAATGGTCAAATGTCAGCTTTCCAAAGGCAATTTCAGTGTATTGGTGCCTTTAGTCCTAAATCTCTATAAATTATATTTAGAAATAAATTTTAAGGTTTTGTAAACATTAAATCTTTTCCGGACAAGCAAATTTTTAGATTAGAATTTAGCTACACTGTCTATTAAATAATAAATTTTCTTTAATTTAATGTGAAACTATTATTATTAAAAAATCACAATACTTTCTTAAAAAAAGTAAAAAAAAAAAAAATCAGAATTTAAAGGTGACAGTTAAAATCAGGCGGCTCTAATTTTCATTAACACACATTCAGTACTTTTCTATAATTTCACCCACCAAATGGGCACAAGAGTGCTTAATATAGGATTTTTATTTTATGAAATTGGTAAGAAACCACAATTTTAACCAATAAGGTTTGGTTTTGGAAAATTTTAGTTGCTGTGAGCAAACAACAAAAAAAAGTATAAAAAATTCATAAAAATACTTTTCAAAGCCGAATTTTTAACAAATAATATAATATAATCAAAATACTTTTTTAATCAGCAATATTTTATTTTTTAAAATAGTACACACAATTTCATGAAAAAGCATATAATTTCAAAGCTATACATATCCGAAATATAAAGCTAACATATTTGAAAACATAAAGCTAATGTTTAAACCTGGAATACATTACATGATTTGTAGCTTTGAGCTAGATAAAAAGGAATATGATTGCTTTTATCAACCAATGGTATTATCACAGCTTATATATCTAATAATGCATTATAATTGAAATTTGCAAATTTTGAAATAATTAAGACAGATACAAAGTTTCAATTTTTTCATAATGAATTCTACAAATAAATATGCAAATAATATATATAAAAAAATTATCATGAAACATATATTTTTATATCACACTTATATTACTATTTCTTTAAACATTTTTCCTAGAAAGTATATACATTTGCTCAGTTACTTTCAGTAAAATAAAAAAATATATATTTACAGCAATGTTCAAGCACTAAAGTGATTTAGCATTAAGCTTTTTAAGTAAAGCTGTAGATAGTTTATGAAATTTTTTTAAAAAATGATAATATTTTTAAATTAAGCAAATGAATAAAAATATAAAATAGTAGTTAAAAATATAATTTCTTAATTAAGCCTTTTTTCCCCATTTCTTTTTTATTACCTAGAATGAAAAGACTTAAAACAATAGATTGAAAAATAAACAAATTAAGCAACACATATATTAACTTCTATGGGCCGATTTTTATAGTGCAAAAGCCATTTTTTAACCACTATGGTTTACCTGCAACAATCAAATGATATGCTTAATTAGCACAAGACATTCTTATAATATAACCAATATAGAAAAATATTGTACAATATTTTTGTACAAGGAGTCCAAAATGCTATACATATATTTTAATTAAAATAATTAAATTAAATGAACCTAAGAATTTATATCAGAGCATAATATTCCATGCTAAAAGTTGAATAAGACAAATAATTGCAGAGATCATGTTTTATAAAAATGTTAAAATTTTTCTAAGCTAATTATAACACCAAACTTCCGTATTCATATAGTCAGGATTAGTTATCTTGAATATAGGAATGATAAATATTGTCTAATGCTATTACTAATTATTATTAATATTTTATTCTACAGGCACTAAACAACTCAATGGTATTTTGAAATTTGGATAGTTTTACAGAAGTATTTGACATTATAAATGATAATTGTATTCTATACTAAAATGCATATAAAATGAATCAAGGCTTCTGAAATTTCTTCCACTCATAACCCTATTTTTAATATAAAAGCATTCTGTAAATTATTGATAAATGAAAATACATTTAATTAAATGCATAATTCTTCTAAAATCTTGATGAAGTGTTTCAAATAAAGATGGATTGTTAAATTATTTTTGCTTAAAACAAGTGAATCTGAAGAAAAAGTTGGACCCCAAAATCATGGAATGCAATTCCCTTCATCGTTAAGACCCACTAAGAAACCTGATATATATATAATACATTTCATAACTTTTTGTATTAATATAGTAATTAAATAAAGGAAATACAATAAGGTATGGTGAAATTCCTTAATTATTCATGGAAGTTTTAATTACATATTTCTGTGCTAATAATTTTCTCATTTTAAGTTTTACAATATGAAAAAGCAAGCATTTCAGAAAGCTATAATTATTGTCCATTTAATAGGTGATGAATAAGGAGAAAATACAATGGACCTTTACTAATATATTTTAAATAATATTTGACACAGTAAAAACAAACAAAAGAAATGCATCAAATGTTTCAGCATTTTGGAAAAAGTACATGAATATGTCCATTATATCTGTAACTTCATGTGCATATTAAAGAAAATGTTTAAAAATTTCACCAAATAGAGTCTGTAAATTTTTGAAAAATAAAATACTTTATATAACTGATTGAGACAATAAAGAAGCATGATTAATTCATAATCATTCCTGAAATAAAATAATCATAACTTGAAATAGATTTAATACAACAAGATTCTTAAAAGAAACAATATTTAAAACCATTTTTTAAAAGAATCTATACAATTTCAAACTTTTTACAATGTTTCAGAAACATAGAGAATTTTAAAGTGAGATAATACAAATAATTTAAAAGGGGGTGGGGGAAGAAGTAGTTAATCTTCCTTTACTATTGCACAACCAGATAATGCTACACATAACTTATATTTTAATGCTACATTTTAGTAAAAAAAAAATTCACCAATCAGTAATTCACACAATTTGTTTATTGTGTTTTCTTTATTACACACACAAAATAAATCAACGATTAAATAAACAGAAGTAGTGCTGTTTCATATGAAATAAATAATAAATTTGCAGATATTTTTTTTTTCTTTCTCCAAAAAGAAATTAAGAAAGCCACATTTGCTACATTTTTCACCAAAGTAAAATGCACTTCTTAACAGTGATAAAATTGGGGAAATTTCCAAATATAATTACATAATTCTATTATACTCAATATTGCTGTAAAATATTATATTCAGTAAAAACCTTAAATGATAAAAAATATATGACAAATTATTTTAAGAAAATTATAAGATCCACATCGCTCAAAGAAAATTATTTAAAATTTTTAATTAAAGCAATTTTTTTTCTGAAATAAATCATATGAAAGTGAATGAAAGAGTTTCAGTAATCCGTATGAAATTTCAATGCAGTGGGCACTCATGAAAGAGTTTGACAATCATGGATTTTCAATTTACATGAAGTGTTTTATGTTCATTGTACACCATTCTATTTTAAGATATTTAGACGCTGTCTCAAAATCTTATATATAATTGTAAATTTTATGAGAAAAATTCTCAATTCCTCTTTTCACTCAATTCAAAAGTGTTTCATCTCTCTCGTTCTATCTGCTTATTTCGGTTTATCCATTCTCAAACATCACAAATAGATCCAGTTAAAAATTCCAGTTAAAGATTGAGTGACAGTACTTTGTTTTGATATCACCAAAATGGCATAATGGTGAATGCACAGAGAAGGAGGGTGAATGCAACTCTTTCTCTCTAAAGCAAACTAGAAAGAAACAAGTAGCTGAGAAAACGGGGAAATAAAATAATAATAATAATGAAGGATATGGACAAATTTTATGATTTGTTTATTTGGAATTCAGAGACCGTTTTCCGGTAACCCTCCGGTTAAAGCAACCGTCAAATCCGTTTGAATACTGTATCAAGCGCCAAGTTCGAACCAATTCTTTCTTTCGTAGAATAAGAGTTGGAAGTGGTTGAGGTGTGTGTAATGAGGTGGGAAATTTCGAAAAAGTTTCGTTTTGTAGGTTTCTCACATACTTTTTTTTTGCGTAGTGTTGTGTCTCGTAACGTAAGGTGCTTTTTGTTTCCCTATTTCCATTTTGTTGCAGACAGGTAAGATAATCTGTCCATTTTTTTTTTTTTCCTCTTGGCAAAACGCACTCGAATTTTGAGGTATCGAACAGTGATGCTGCATTAAATATGAGTAACGTAAAACCACAGACTTGGGTACCGTTATGAACAAAATATACTTCAAAAGTAGGAAAACTCCTAATGAACTTGTTCTTCGTGCTGGACAAAAACAGTATAACGAAATAAATGTTATAGTTTCAAATGCGGATAAAAACAAGAAACTACCCCATTCGAACCCATTTCTGGTTCAAGCTTTTATCAAGCAGGTAGTTAACAGACATGACAACATCGAAAATATGAAATTTACTAGACAGGGGAAAATATTATTCACAACTAAGGATCCGCTTTGTGCTGTCCGCATAAAATCCAATCCCACTATAGGCGCCTATGGGAATGTCTTTTACCACGCCAAGTTGATCATTGTTCCTGCTAGGGTTTCCGTGTTTACTTTGATTGGCGCGAAACTGAGTTTTTAATTCATCGTATTTTGAAAACCTTCCATCTTTATTTACAATTAACAACTAATAACAAATTATTTTCAACTTTACGACACTCAAGAAGGACTTCATTCTAATTTAAGTCACACACATACACACACAAAAAAAACTTCTAAGTAGAGATGTTTAAATTCTTATAACAGATTGCATCTCTCGGTCATCGTCTAAATAGAAAAACTTTACAAAGCATTTCTCTCCAAAGCGAAATATCGCCAAATATTAGCATCGAAAACACGCCCCATAGGCGTCTATAGTGGGATTGGTTTTTATGCGTGCCGTCCAACTCCTCTCCTTAACTAAATTCATGGAAATAGACATCAGTACGGACGTTATATGGGAAAATATTTGTTCCAGATTTTTGATTTTTGACATACCGGTTAATACTCCCATGGAGGAATTGGCAAAAGAAATTCAAGAGAAAAATGATATGGACGTTATCGAAATGCGAAGATTTTTGAAACAAAATTCGGTGAAAGATATGTCTCCAGTACTGATTACAGTCCTTGGCACAACTATTCCTGATGAAATTAAAATCTGGTTCATTAACCAAAAAATCCAACACTTTATAGACCGTCCTCGCCAGTGCACAAAATGTTATTCTCTTGCACACGCTTCCCGAATCTGTGACAGAACTAATGTTTGTTTTCTTTGCGGTGAAGAACATGTTGGGCCTTGTCAAGGACCCGAAAAATGCATCAATTGTAAAGGACCCCATAATGCTAAATCGACTTCATGCCCGGCTTACATTAAAGAGGGAAAAATATTGGAATTCAAATGCCGGAATCATATCACCACTAGCGAAGCTCGAAGAGTATATCATTTACAAAATATGAAATATTCGGAAGTTGTCAAAAGTTCTCCAGCCTCTACCGAGCTACAAAATACAGTCACCCTAAAATTTGAAGCTCTCCTTCAATCCGTAAATGAAAATTCGAAAGTCTCATCCAATCAGTTAACGAGAAGTTTGAAAAACAGACTGCAATTTTTGCGGAAATGTTGCACAAGACAATTGAGTCCATCATGCAGAACATGTATAAAATCATAGTGCAAAGTTTAGAGACAACTACATCACCTACCCGGAAAAAGAAACTACCGAAAAATTTGGATCTTAGTACAAGCCTTTCTATGCAATGGGATGCAGGTGGCAAGAACGTGCAAGATATTTAGTCGGTCTCTTTTTTCAGTCCATAAGCTTTGTTTTTTATTTTGCTCCTTTTCAGCGTTTGCTTTTCAATGTTTTCAATCCTTTTTTCTCACGCAATAGGGTTTATTGCTTCTTTTAAACTGTTCAGTTCTTACTTACATCCATTTGGGACTATTTTCGTGTGTAGGCAAGTTTTCCTTGGCTTTCTTTTAGGGCCATTTTTTTCGTAGTTTTCCACTATGACTTTTGTTCAGTGGAACTGTAGGGGCATTAAAAATAAAAAAATCTGGCTTAAAGTTCCACCTTTTTCTACTTCTGAATTTTGGGTTTTTCTGGAAACCTTTCTTAAACATGAAGATCATCGCCTTTGTTCTTCAAAAAATTATTTTTATATTGATAGGCAAGGTCGACCCGGAGGAGGACTGCTTACGGCCATTCCTAAAAATGCTTCTGGTAGAATCATTCCTACAGGTTTTCCCCATAACTTCAATCAGGAGATTCTTGCAGTCGAAGTTCATTTTAAAGACTTTCATTTTATCATTATTAACCTGTACGCTCCTCAAGGACTTAATATAGAAAATGTGAAATATTTTTTTGATTCCTTTTCAATTCCTGTTTTTATCTTCGGGGACTTTAATCGTCATCACCCTTTTTGGGGATCAAACAGATCCTCTCCTCTAAGTAATGATTTTGTGGAATGGCTACAAAACTCCAGTTTCATTCTCCTTAACTCTTCTAATCCCACTTATGCCGCTTACACTGGATCAGCTTCCCTTCTCGATCTCTCCGTTTGCTCCGCATCTATTTCTCATGCTGTCGATTGCTATGTTTCGGAATCGAATTTTGAAAGTGACCACTACCCTGTTATCATCACATGGTCAATTCTGGATCACACTCCAAAAAAAATAAAGTCAATAGACTGGAACCAGATTATGAGTAATTCTGCCACTGTTTTAACTACAAATACTAGACTTAAAGATCTGACGAGTAAAATCTGGGAAGTGATTAGAGACAATACAAAAGTCATAACACTACCGGCTAAAAATTACCCTCCCTGGTGGAACTTATCCTGTCACAACTTTCAAAAACTGAAAATATTTTTTCGCAAAAGAGCCCTTCGCCTCATTTCAGAACCAGATTGGATGAAACATAAAAAATACGCAGCAAAACTTCGATTTCATATTAAAAAGGCCAGTCGAAACTATTGGGATAAAATATGTAACATAACCAAAAATCCTCGTATGTTTTACTCCATGCTTAATAGAATTTACAATCATACAAATCAAGAAACAAACACAGTAAATCTTATCCTGCACAATAATAATTACATTTCAAATCCTGTTCAGCAAAGTAACCTTTTCGCTGATTTTTTTCTCCGACAATAGCATGAAGCACGAGCCAATTCCTTTGGATTATTGTGAAGATTGTAATTCTCATCTTAACATTCCTATCCATCTTCAGGAAGTCAGACAAGCTATCCAGAAAACGCGGAATTCAAGCCCAGGTGCTGATGGCATTACAGCGAATTGGTTTAAAAGACTCAGCAACATAGACTTAACATGCATTACTTCCTTTTTTAAGGAAGTTTTTACTACTTCTTATATCCCTGAGGAATGGAAACATTCGATTATTGTCCCAATCCCAAAACCTAACAAGGACAAAACAAAAATTAACTCTTATAGACCAATTGCCCTCACTTCTGTTTTTTCAAAAGTTTTCGAAAGAATTTTGATTCAGCGTATTACTCATCATTTACTAACCGAGAACAAAATACCTCCTTCTGTGAATGGCTTCCTTCCCCTCCGGGACAATCGGCTTGCAGTTTACAAAATTCACACTGCCATTTCTGAAGCTCATAGCCATAAGAAATAGTTCATCGGTATAAGTCTGGATATTAAAAGTGCATATGATACTGTATACATCGATGGTCTTATCTTTAAGTGTCTTCAGCTTGGAATTACGGGTAATATTACAAAGATCCTGCATAACTTTTTGCAAAATCGGACCCTTCAAGTTCGTTGGAGAAACTCTCTCTCTGGGACTAAACCTGTTCAGAAAGGCTTGCCTCAAGGCAGTGTTGTATCGCCAATCCTTTTCGTATGTTTTCTCGCGGATTTTTCTGAAACCCTTGATGTGGGTGTAGAATATTCAATTTTTGCTGATGACATTTTTATTTTTTGTGCTCATACATCTTTAGATCATATTTCAAAGAAACTGCAGAATACGATGGAAAATGTTTATAAATGGTGTAACTACTGGAAACTCAATATTAGTCCTGAAAAATGCTCAATAGCTGATCTTTCAAAAAAGAAACTACAGTCCATCCCTCGAATTACATATGCAGGCTTTCCTCTCCCTTGGAAACAAAATATCAAATATCTAGGTATAAACTTTTCCAAAATTAACCAAAATGGTATTATACTGAAAACTATTCGATCTAAAGCCCTCAGAAAAATTAACGCTCTAAAATCTATTGCATACAAGAATTACGGCCCCAGAACAAAGGATCTTATAAATATAGTAAATAATAGTATTTGTAGTCTTTTTTATTACAGTTGTTCAATCACAAACAAATTTTCTGAAACTCAATATAAAGCATGCAATACTATACAAACTATGGCTCTCAGAGTAGCTCTCGGACTGCCTAAATGGACCCCAAACATTGTGCTCATGAAAATTGCGGGTCAGGAAGTGCTATCGGAAAAAATCAAGAGACTGGCGGCACAGTTCTTTATCAGGCAACTTGCCAACGGTGTTCATTCTCCCATTTATGATCACAACTGTAAACCTAGCATTAAATTAATTAAAAGAGATGAAGTAATGCTTGCTAATTTATTTACGAAACTGGACAGATCTACAGATCATATTATTGCTTTTCCTGATACCCTCATCTCGCGAAGTAACTTTTGTGAAATTTTTCTTTCTGATTTTAGTTTCCAAAATAAAGCTCATCCGGCTTTTCTGATCAAGGACCTCTTTGAAGAAGTTGTGTACAAAGAATTTCAGGACTACCATATCGTTGCTACGGATGCATCCAAATCACACTCTTTCACTTCTATCGCGGGTATTTCGAACCTGCAATCTTTTGTCTATAGAATTCACCCCATCAATTCCATCTTTAAGGCGGAAGCCTTGGCAATTTGTCAAGCCCTTGATGAACTCTCTGTCACAGATAAAAACTTACTTTTACTGACAGACAGTTACTCAGTTCTTCAAGCTTTAAAGTGCCTTACAATCAAGTCTCCAAAGGTTATTCACAGACTTGCTGGCAAAATTCTTGTTAGGAAAAATTTTCATCAAAAAATTAGTTTGGTGTGGACTCCAGGGCATTCACTAATCCATTGGAATGAAAAGGCGGACTTACTTTCTCGCCGCAGGTCGCATCCATTACTAGAGTGGATTGCTTACGAGGATATAATTTCTCGTTATCAGACAATTTCTCTTCAAAAAACGAACCATTCCTTTCAACACAGTAAATATCAAGAATCAATTATTGATATTCCCGCCATGTTAACTCTTAACTCCTTGGCTCAAAAATAGAAGAGAGGATATTATTATTGCACGACTTTTAACCCGGATGATTATTACTCCGGCGCTATTGCATAGATTTGGTTTACATAATAATCCTCGTTGTCAAATTTGCAATCGTGACAATAACATTGAACACATTATTTTGTTCTGTTCCAAATACTCCAATCATAGGTCTATCCTCTGTGCTAAACTTAACTTTGATCCTCAATTGTGTTCGTCTTTAAAAGCCTTTTTTCAAAATGCTGTTTCAGATAAGCGGCATCTTAGGATTCTTCTTCAATCTCTGAAGTCTTTTGACATTTATTAAGCGCACCTTTTTCGGTATTTTTTGAGTGCATCCTTTTTGACATTTATTGAGTGCATCTTTTTTGACATTTATTGAGTGCATCCTTTTTGGCATTAGGGGATAATGGCCTTTGTTGCTAAAAATCCCATCTCACCACATCTCAATCAATCAATCAATCAATTAATCAATTTCTTTCGTACACGTTGGATTCTGAAATTTTTGAGTTCGCTTAATTTTTTTTATTTAAACAGGCTAAAAGAACCCCCTCCCCCACCCGCTAAATACCAAACGGAACGATTGTAGTTAGCGAAGTCGTTCTATTAAAAACTTAACCGCTATTGATTATCCAAATCGCTTGGTTAAAAATTTAACCGCCAGACAAGAATTGGAAGTCGCAAAAAAGAGCAATAATGAAAAATTATGGCAGCCTTATCACAAAATGAAGCTCTTGTTTTAAGTAAACGTAGAGAGTTAAGCAATGGGAGAAAAAAGAATATAGCCACCCTTCTAGGAGGACGCCATTTTTTAAC
>BGPR01002059.1:12668-73562 GCA_013235015.1 Araneus ventricosus
CGGACAGACAGACTTCCCGTAGACGGTTTTTGTCCAAAATTTGATAGAAACCTGCAAATTATATGTAAAGATCACATACTAAATTTCATCCCCGTATCTCTAATCGTTTTCGAGTTATCGTGTTCACAGACAGACATGATTCCAAAATTGTGTTTTTCGGACTCGGGGAGGTCTAAAACGTAGAGATTCGTCAAAATCTCGAGTTCGAATTTTTTGACGATTACAATACTTTCTCTTTGTATACTCCGTATACGAGAAAGTAAAAATGATTGAATTGCAGCCGTAGAGATCGATCGTAACTTCGGAGGTTTATTTTCAGCTGGCGTAAATAATGCAAATTGTAATAATGTAACATCGCAATCAAAACAACGAATTTTATCTATATGCGGAGCCATCTCAAAGTAAAAACCACGTGTTAATTCCAGAAAGCAAAAGCTCAGTGCCAGAAACGTATCGGAATAAAACGCGTAGAAAACATCGGCCGTGACCAATACCGATATGAGGCGCGTAGCGTACTTCAAAGTCAAATCGCAGTCACTAGGAGAGGGAAGAAAGAGGGGGAAGAGGATTGCTTATTTTAGCAATGTGCGTTATATAACAATTGTTAAGTTCTTTTGAAAGTGTGTTTAATAACTTTGATAACTTTCATGATGGGATTTATTTTATGAGCACATGATAAACTTTATTACAAAAGAGTCTGCAGATACTGTCCAAAATCTGCGACGTACGACGCAACGTCGCGGTGATTCTGCCACTGGGGCTCTGACGCATCTGCGAAATTTAAACTAGCGTCTGTATCCCAAACTCTTTCCCTATGGGATGGGCGAATCCATCTCAAGTAGTAGTTTTCGTAGGTGGGGAAGTTTGACAAGGAGGGACACACTCGGAATCACTTGGGAAAGGGTTTGGGATCGAGCAGAGCCCTCTAGTAGACGCTAGTGAAGTTATAGGAGAACACCGTGCCGGGAATGAGATTATTGCCTAGTTAATTCATGCGCTGAAAATAATGATATTTAGGAAGTGAATTACAGATCTGTCGAGATTTTTGGTAGTTAATGATGATTTCCTGTTGCAATATCTTTCTTAAAACAGCATTAATAATCATATTGTGCACATAATTAAATTAGTTCATCTGAGTCCTAAAAAACAAGTTTGACAGTATTTCTTATGAGTAGTTTCACATAATAACAATTTACTCTAAGGATTCATAACATAATCTTATAAAGTGCCTATCCTCAATCACATAAGAACTGTGAATATTATGACTGAACATAAATGTTAGTTTTAATAATTTTGTCTTGAAATGTATCAGCTGCTGCAATATTGAAGGTAATGTGTTTATGTTAAAGAAATTGTTGTATGAAATAAAACAAACCAATATCCAATTTATTCTAGTTTGATCTCCTTATTTGGTGTGATTAGATTTTATTTAATCTTATACATTGCAAAATTTTAAGTGAAAGTGAGTTTTAAGCATGTTAAACTCTTTTGCATGGCAAACCTAAATTTTACGAAATTTCAGTAGATAAGCAAAGAGAAATTCCTATCTTGAATAAATAAAATGAGTTATTGATTCTAATAAAAGTTTTATGCAAAATTTTGCAAACCTGTGTTACCTATATCACTTTTATATATATATAAAGTAAAACAGCATTAAAATGAATCCACAAAAAGTAAACACTCTTTTTTTTAAGTATGACCTCTGATAAAACAACTTGCTGCCACAATGTTTACATCGTGTTATCTCAGAAAAAGTGAAGTTTGTGATTTTCTTTTCTCTTGTTTTCCAATGTGTTTGTAAAATAAATTATGCTGACTTATCAAAACAGAAAAGATTAATAGCATTTACTACCACTCTTACAAACTGCAAAACCCACCTAATGTAACTGAAATTACTGAATGCATGCTTAGATTTGATCTTGAATTCAGAACCAATATATCTGATAACTCTGATTCTATTGTACTTAAAACTACTGGGCTTTTAAAAATTCTTTTTAAATATGGATGTCGCATAATTCAACATAATTTAATTTTTTTCTACTTTGTTGGTTCGATAGTATCTTTCTAAATAACTTTCTTCACCTACCCTAACATGACATGCAAGTCAATTAACATACATATTATTCATTACCCAATTCTCTTGGAGATTCTCAACATTGCTGAATAAAGTTAAAAAGATTTTTTTATTTTATCTGTCTTTTCTAGTTGAGTAATATATGACAATGAATAAAATAAGTTTTACTAGTGAGCAGATAAGTCAAAGTATATAATCCATTTCTCAAAATATAATGAACCTTTTCAATATGTAAAATAAATCATGTTTCAACTAATTGTCTAGATCACTTTTATATAAAAAAATTAAAACAGCGTTAAAATGAATCTACAAAAAGTAAACAGTCTTTTTTAAGTATGACCTGTGATAAAACAACTTGCTGCCACAATGTTTACTAGTTCTTATATCATGTTAGTGATTTTCTTTTCTCTTGTTTTCCAATGTATTTGTAAAATAAATTACATTGACTTATCAAAACAGAAGCTATTACTTAATTTCAAAAATGAGTATTCGACATATAACTGATCATAAAAATGTAAAGGAAAGAAATTTAGCATTTTTTATTTTAAAGAAATTTGTGGCTTCACTGTGAAAGGCTATTTTTCCTCCAAATAAGTTATCATCAAAATGTAATTTAAATTGTGTATTTAATTTATAGCCATACATGAGTATACAGGATATTCAAACTTCATAAAATTCAATATTACTTTCAAAGATTCATTTTTAAAGACTATCAATTTGTGCAAGAACCCTCATCATTTTGTTTCTCTTATCAATTTAGCTTTTGCAATGCCAATATCTTTGTGAATACTAATGATATTGAAGTTGGCTTATATATCGGGCTCTTAAAGTTATGAAGGAAAATTATGCTTCGTTTCGACCATGCACAGTAAAAAATTGCTCAATGTGTGGTTTCACTGCGAAATCAATGAACGTTAAAGGGTTAATTGCATTTTTTTGAATGTCAAGCATATATTCGAAAATGTTTTTGTAATACAATAATTAAAATTAATACAATTTGTTCATTGAAGTGCTGAATGATGTTGCACAAGAATATTAAATCATTTAACCAATCTATATTTGAAAATTCATCATAATTATTGTTTTTTCCTTCAAAAAGAGCTTTATTTCTTGTAATAAATTGGCAAACCGATTAACCGCAACTGATCCATTGAATCTTGTTGTATGTCAACATCTCAGAATATTGGTACTCTATTTCCGTTAATAATTGTGAAAATTGTCGTTTCTGAAGACCTTGCATTTATAAAGTTGATGGCTTTTATTACAACTGGCATTACATTGGAAAATATTTTTAAACCTTGCTTCACAAATAGAACTTGATGGTTAATTATACAATGAAATTCAATTTCTTAAGCTGCTGAATAGAATCATTGCTTTTTTGCCACCATATTGGGTGCATCATTTGTTATTACAGAGACAATTTTCTGTAGGTCAATATCCATTTCTTTAAATGCTTTATTAAATTCATTAAAATATCAAGACTAGTACACCTCCCTTTTGAATATTAATTTCTTTGACTCTTCTTTCATTACATTGCCTAATTTATATCAAGAATTAATAATTTAATTAAGAATTAATTGCTAATTTATTGCAAGAAAAATCTGCTAGTTGTGCATAACCATTTACATAATCACTCTCATCTAAAGCAATTAAATATATTTCTACACACTTTAAATCATTATTGACTAGGCAAAGACGTATGCTTTTAGTAGCAATGGTAAAATCCAAAAGTTTCATCAAATATGTTTGTTCAACGCTTTGATTTTAAGGTTTGGTTGAATGCTCAAATAGCTTCAAATGCTCCTTTAAATTATCTGATGCTTTTGGAGTCCCTGAACATGTTCGAGAAATATTACCCTGGGGCTGCCCGAGCAGCTCTTTAAACTTTTCGAAGACATTTGTGGAATTTGACCGAAGAAGCAGTAACATTTCCTTATTTTCTAAGATAGAGTAAGATTCTGAAAAGAACAGGATTGAAGCATCCATAATGAAATACGAAGCTAATGAAAAACTACTTCCCTACTGGTGTCCCCGTTTTCCCTGTTATAAATCATACAACAAAACTGCATCAATTAGTTAGAGTTATTAGTTATGGGAACGTTAATACAAGTAACCTAATCTTCATCAATTTATGCTTTTTTTCCTCAAATCATACGTGGCTAAGGGTACAGTTAATACTTGTTTGTGTTTATATTCTAAGTAAATATGTCCATAGAAACAAACATAAACCAGTTTTAATACATTAGCAACAATATAAAATTTCTAAAAAAAATTCTAAAAACTTAAAATTTTAACTCTTTATGTCACGGTGTTGCATATCTGCAACAAACCCCAAAGGCGCTGTCTTTTCCACAGTAAGCTCTTCAAGTCGATTTCAATGGTTGTTGCAATACTGTAACACTGTAGCTAACACAATATGCTCATATATTCCCCAACAGATGGTGATACTGAGGTGGCTTTTGAAAACAAAGTTTCAGTTGGCACTTAAACATTTTCACGAGGTTGCTCCTGAAACTTCTGGAGAATTTACTGAAGTTAAAAAGAGTGGGAAATCCATTTATGAGAATGAACTGCTTTAAACACTGAAATTTTGAATTTTTGATGCCATTTTGCATTGCAAAAATGAAAAACATTTTGGTCAATAAATTTTTATTTTAATGTGATAAATTTTTTAAATTATTTTTTCCATACTTACAATGATGTATTCTAACGTCTGTGTCATTTTTTTCCAAATCGGAGTTGTTGAGACTTAAAGGGTTACGATCTTTTTTCAGATTTTAGGGCTTAACAGGCAAACCTTCCTGTAAACTTAAAAGTCTGAAGCTTCATATACTCTCTATTAGACCAAGAGGAAAGAGAAAAATCCTGGGGAGCAATGTTTTTCAGAAGTTTTCTTGGACACCCTTCAGCACGTATCCTCGAGTGTGACCATTTTGAAAATAAAAAAGTGTTAGTGTCCAGTCCAACTTTGGACATTTTTTGGATTTGGCTAGTGCTCCCGTTCAACCCTTTGGCCAGCTTCCCGGATTGAAGCTCAGAAATTTTGGCCATTTTAGTTGAAATCAATTGACTAGACATTTAGGTTTAGATGTTATTTATCTTCTGTCCCGGTTAATCCAGATCAGGGATTGAAATTATAAATCTGACTTGTTCCCACTTGAAATTAAATATCCTAATTTTTATTTAAATTGTAAGTAGCTGAAATTTAAAAATAAAAAAAATCATTCTTTTATCTTATCTTCAGAACAGTGGCATAACTATAGGTTGAAAGCATGGCAAAATGCCAAGGGCTCTGACCCAAGGTGAAACAATTCTATAGGCACATATACATTAGTTGGCACATTACATATTGCAATGTCCTGCTCTCCAAGGGAGAAAAAAGAGTTCCACACTAAGCATTTTTAATGGGTCCCGTACTAGCCAATGCTTCATGAAACCAATTTAGTGCTATTTCATATAATGCCCTGTATTCATTTAGCCTTCAGTTATTTCTGATTTATGTATAAAAATTTCTTCCTACAAAACTATGCAATAGTAATTTTCTGAAAAAGTTTGCTCAAGAGAATTCAAAAAATAATGTAAACTTAATAAAAAAGAAAAAAATCTATTTTTAATTTAAAAGAAGTAGTTATTTGTTGCGAGATATATTTCGCTTAAAAATTCATTATTAGATCATTCTTATTAAAATAAAAAAAGAAACCGTTTCATAAATTGTATACAAAACATAATCACAAAAAATTCTTAATAATTGAAATATTTATGTTTAACTGTATCCTGCACTAAATGTTACGCGAAACTTTTGCATGATTATTGCAGATACAGGAAACATATAGATAAATCTATTTAGAAGAGAAGATAAGATTATATAAACAAAGCATTTTCAAATATTAGTATCTTTTCTTCAGATTGTATATGAAAGGAAGTTTTTAATAAATTAAAAGTTTTGTTAATTTTATTGGTAGGACATTGATACAGGATAAACGAAAAAAAGATATGCAAATTAAATATATATAGGACAATTCCAAAGATTTTTCGTTTGGTCAGATGCAAAAAATAACTCAACATTTATGAATCTCATTGCTTCTACCAAATGTGAATGACACTACTGATGTTTTAAATGTATAAGTATGAAACTCCATTTTAGCAATAAATACGAACAATAACTTTTTTATATATTTATTCGAATCATTTCGACACACTTTAAGATTCCCAACTGGAACGTAATTCAAATACGTACAGCACATGTAATAAACCACCATGTCATCTGGATTAAACACCTGACTCTGAACACATACAAGCAAGCCAAAAGTGTATTAAACTGTCGAAGCTATTTTGCCTCTCATATTTTCCTGTCAAAGATTAGTGGAACCACTTCCAACTCCATGATATAAAAAATGAATAAAATAAGACTTTTATGCGTCATAAAATTATAATTTAAACAGTTGAAGTAAGAGTAGTATTTGCTTTCCTCTGCTATTCGGTAAAAACTAAACTTCGTGATTTCTTATTATATTTTTCTTCTTTGAGACTTCTGATAAAAAACTCCTTGAGTGCCAACAAATATAATACAAGGCTTACAGAAGTAAATGCTCAAGGAAGAAAGATTTAAGGGTAAATAGTTCAAGTCACTTATCCAAATCACATATAAATAAGATTATAAAATAATGGCAATAATTGATGACATGGGTACGAATATAACAAATACATGGAGTACTGAAACGTTCAAGATTAAGAAATATGTGAAAAAGAGATTTTTCACAAACCAAACAAATAAAAATACAGTAATTTGTACAAAAGCAAATCAAAAGAGACATTATTATAATAAACAATCGCAAGATATTAATAAAAATCTTTTTCTCGTAATGAGCCATTTTTTAGAATTATACTTATCAAAAAATATTAAAGAAAGCCGCATGTCATCCATTTTAATTATGACCTATACATTTTTAAAAATTGAGCCTAAAATGTTTTAACAGATTGAGTTTTTTTTTTTTTTTTTTTTGCTTAACCCAAACAGCACACAATATCATACAATATCTTAACATTTGAAGAAGTACAATATTTTCCCCAATATTGAAACAGTGTAAAGGTAACAACTGTATGATATCATATAATATGTTTTCATAATATTGTTCAATGTTATATAATACTGTATAATATTATTATTATACAGTATTATATTAGCCATTGGACCACGATAAGTGTGGACATCCTGTATATAAAAGGCAATGTGTGTGCGTGTGTTTCAGTGCTGCGTTTAGACGTAAAATATTGCACCGACAGTCTGGAAATTTGGCTCACAGGTAGTTGTAATGGCGACTCAATGCGCCTCGAAGCCCGAATTTTAAAATTTAATCTACAAAATTATTTATTTAATGCTTTTTTCGGGTGATTTTTCGCAAGTTTTTGTCCTATTCATGAGAAATAATGATAATAGAAAAACAATCGATGTACCATTAGATAGAGCAAACAATTATCGTTTTAATGACGTTTGTTTACAATGTCTAAAGTAATTTACTGAACTACAAAATAGTCATGTGGACGAAGATACGGCAAGAACTATTTTGTTGACGTCAAGATGGCACGTGCAACGCTGTGCGGGAACCGCTAGTATACAATTTATTGAATGCCTAAAAATAAAAGTTTTAGAATATAATCCACATATGCTGAGTAACGGGATACAGTCGAAACGAAACCTGCTATATCTCCGCCACGTTCCTCTTTTCATCGAGACTCGAGCTGGGGCCTAGGAGGTTTGCTAACCGGCGTCTTTTCCACTCTACCAGCGAGTTCATGAACAGCTGGCGTAAATTATGGGAAGGGAGTGTGAATAACAGAAATTAGGATCTCTGTGAAATATCATGTACATTTTCATCCAATTCTGAATAGTCTTTTTAATCAAATTGATTTTCATTACAATAAAAATGTAATTTGAAGTCAAGGAGGAAGAAGGTTTCTCTCTTAACTAAGATTCGTTATTGGAATAGATTCAGACAGTTAGATTCAAAAGTAGTAAATCTGTTTTCAAAAATATGAGACATTAAGAAAGTTTTTGCTTTTACGAAATCATTTATTTTTCTAGGGTTTGATTTGGTTTATGAACAATAAAATTTCAACAATATGTAATATTATATTTTAAATTATAAATGAAATATAGTTTTCTGTAAAATGATGCAGTTATAGAATTATTCAAAACAATATAATAATCTTCCATACATTAAAATATAATTCAGCACTGTATGATATTATTCAATACTGTCTAATATTATAGATTATTATATAAAATTTAACAATGTTATGAATAAAATATATTATATTACAAAATTCTTACATTTTACACTGTTTCAATATGGGAAAAAAATATTGTATAATATTTTTCTTCAAATTTATTGCATGATATTATGTGCTACTTGGAAAAGATTGTCTAATAGAATAATTTTGCGAAGGTTTAATTTTTTATTTCTCTTTCAATATATTACGAGACACTTCTAAAATTTATATTTGCAGGATTGAAATCCATTACAAGATGCGTAACTATAATTATATGCAAGTTTTACTAAATTACATTGAATAACATCCATAAACTTAGAATTTAAAATATTGTTTTCATTGTATTGTACAGTATGATTATGCTGCCATCTGTTGACAACAGAAATAACTTCACATTTAAAATAACGTTTAATTTTGATGTCGAAAAAATGTTCCTTTTCCCTTAACAATTTTAAAATGTTTAATTTTTTTATTCCTCTTTCAGAGTATTGTGAGATGCCTTTAATATTTATAATATTTTTGCGGTATTGAAAATAAAATTCTTGATTTTCATTATGGTATACCCATTTTGACAAATAATACGGCATAACGTTGATAAACGTAAAATTTATAATATTGTTTTCACCGCATTGTATATTATGTTATAATATAGAGCATCTTAAAGAATTATTGTTTGAGTGGTGGTTTTTCAAAATAAATCCTCAAATCAAGTGATATCCTGAGTAAAAATAAAGATTTTTATAAAAGACATTGTTTTTATATTATTTATGAAAATTTAGTAGCTCATAATTATTGTTAGATACTATACAATAGTTAGCTACGGTATTCGGTGTTCCTCGGTGTTCATAATGTTGTATAAAATTACGCAAATATTATAAAATATTTCTGTGCTACTGGGGAAAGGCACTGTAATAAAATTTAATGCAGTGCTGTAATTACTTCAGATGTACTAATTGCGGATGAACAATCTCCATAGCACTTGAAAATAGAGGAAACCAACATCTGTGCACATTACAATCCCTATCCCATCCCCCTGATGCTGTTACAACAGGATCTGGTTTTAAACCCCTTCCCCCAATTCTGCTGCTGCGTCACATTCTGAATATGTGGTGTTTATCAAGGGAAAAAAATCGGTATTGTATTCTGCCAGTTCCCTAAGGCCAGCTGGAGCTGTGTCGGACAAATGGCTAAAGGCAAACTACCGGAGAAGTGACAAGTGGCTTGTAGTGCAATGATAATAGTTAGACACTGCACATGTAACTGTGAAGAGCAAGAATATTGCTAATGGCTTGTCTGATACTTTTGCTTAGCACTTTCCCCTCAAATCGCAGATGTGTCTCACATTAACAACGCTCTTGGTCTGTGGTAGGTACATGTACAAATTGTTCGTGTTAAGTGAATCTATAAATGTAAAATTATACTTATAGAGAGGTGCACCTAAAAAGTGATTATCGTAGTAGGGAGGTTCAGAATACATTGATTAGATAGAAATTCCACTCGGACTACAGAAAATTTCGTTATAGGCAGGTTTCATTGTAACATGCCTTGTGAGTCATTTACTCGTGTAAAAGTACTGATGATGACTGGGGTAAAAAAAATCATATTATTTCCCGGGTACTATGAGCCATTGCTACGCCACTGGCCATGTTTACAAAACGTTTATGCGGTTTATGTGTTTTTTTAATATCAAATACAATGGGGAAGGGGAGAAAAAGTATCATTTCCCGGGCGCCGTTTGCACAAGCTAAGCCACTTAATGATGATGATGGAGGAGGGAGCATAAAATCATCTTATTCCCTGCGCGACACTTACGCTAAGTCACTGTGGTGAACGGGATAACTCAAAAGCATAGAGGGCTAGACGGATAAAATTTGGTATGAGGTCCGAAAACCAAAATTGATTATTTCTATCAAATTTTGCGCAAAAACTGTCCAAGAGAGGTTTTCCATGGACACAATAACTCGATGGAGGGGCAAAAAATTTATAAAAAAGTAAAAGTACAGGGAAGTATAGGGGTTAGACAACAAGATTTAAAAATTTAGCTGCAAAATAGTAAGCTTGGATGTTCGCCTAGCGAAATGGGACAGAGAAGTAAAAGTTGACAGTCTACCAATTTCATTGCGGTAATAATAGCTTCTATGAGATATTATATGAGATATTATTATATAATAATATTATACAATTTAACTTTACCCGAAGGAACGATTCGACAAGTAATACAATGAAGCCAAAGTATTTTGAGAATTCACAAATGATCAGGAGTAATTTCAGTCATGTTGCTTTTTTATAATTTCTAATTTTAGGCAGCTAAAATGAAAAATAATCTTTGAAATATCCTATAATTTTTTTTTCTGTTTACCATGAATTAATGCACAATTTTCTTGTTAAGTTCCCATCTTATATGTACATTTGGACTCAAGAAGAGGAAAAACTTCGAAAAACTTTCAAATCCAAATATATTTCCTGGAGTTTTTCTAGCTCGTAAAAATTGAAAAATATGAAAGCAGAGGATCTTTGAAAGGTTCTGGGATCACAACAAGTGTTCTACGCAACCCACTGAGAATAATTTGACCCAAGCGAAAAGATGGTGTAGCGTGCCCAAGGTAACTTGGTAATTATTAAGTACGTTCATCTTCAGCAATCTAGAGAAAATGTTTCTTTACCTTCTTTGTAAAGGATTATATTTCCCTAGTATGGGTTAATAATGCTTAGATATTACGCACAAGACATCTAAAGGCTGACTGCCCGCTGCACACACGTCCGAGCAGGGTCTTTGTCCTCCCTCATCTAAGGTCTCTGGTACATTTACAGTTAAGGTTAGGGGAAAAGTCTGCAACCATTCAAAATTCCTTAGCAATATTTCACAGAGCGTCACCAACCACATCCGGTCATTTGACAGCCAATGCCCATCTGCACATCTATAACGTATCTGTAAAACATCTGGGAATGCAATTAGCATGCCTTCTCACCTGTGGGGTTCCGCAGAATAAATAAGCTACAACGGGAATGCTTTCTTTTCTTAAAAACTGAAGCATTTAAAATTACATTCAACTCAACTCGGAAGCTAGCAGACGAGTTATCTTCTCTAGGCAACGCGGAATTAATTTAAAGAATTAGCTTTTTGTTATAATTGTAGAAGCAATATATTTTTGGATAAATAAAGGGAGCCAAATGTTGAAGTGCATGAATAATCTCTTTCTTATTAAACACTTCAGCACAATATTGCTACAAAATTTGCTTTGTGTGTATACGTGAATGCAGATCAAGAAGCAGGATCATAAAAAATAAATGACTCTTTATTCCGAAAGGCTTTCATCAAAAACACTAACGTAGCACTGGAAACAAAACTAACAGCTCTTGTACAAATTTACAAGATATCCCCAATAAATCTCAGACACAGCGCTTTCAATAGCACTTAAATTTTTTCAGTGCACCAGCTTGCTTGCTTATCGAAGTCCAACTTACTTGTTTCCTTTTTTTTGCAAAAGTCGCCAATTTGTCAAAAAATTTGTCTTCAAGTCCGAAAAAACATCAAGCGAACTGTCTGAAGGTTTTACCAAATTATTTTAAATATATAGATTTATGTGTTTGTAATGTTATTTTATGCTTGTTTTTGTATCTTATAGTATTTATATTGACATTTGTATTTTTGTATTTGTATTACTTATATTGCATTTTTTTACTTATATTGTTTTGTATTGTAATACCTAATTTTTTTGTTTAATACTGCATACTTCTTTCATATTGTATTGTGTTACCCTAATATTTCTATTGTTATTTTCTTCTCGACGACTTGTGACATGCTTTACACCCTTTGAGTAAGGAGGATCGGCGTGGGCAATAAAAAAAGTCCTAGTGTTGTTCATGAACAGTCTCTGCATCCTGATTATATTACCGTATGGGTGTGGTTTTATTGCTGATTTCATTCTTGGTCCCTTTTCTTGGAGGAGAGTACTCCTCATGGCCCTCAAAGGTGCCCCATTACAGATACCCGTTGCTGCGACCTTATTCAACAGCAAGTCATTCCTGCCTTACAAGAAGGAGACTGTTTAGAGACTACTGTTTTCATGCAAGATGGTGCAACATCTCACATTTCCCGACCAATGCAGACACTGTTTCGTGCACATTTTGGAGATGATCGGGTAATTTCGAGAAGTTTTCCGACTGCCTGGCCTCCTCGTTCGCCGGACTTGACTCCCTTTGACTTCTGGTTGTGGAGATTCCTGAAAGACTGTGTCTATGGAGGAATTCAAAGCAAGCATAACACATAATGTTGCTGCAATTGATAGAGAAACCCTTCGACCTAATCTTGAACACGCTTCGAAGGGGTGCTTGACTCAAATGTAATATACATTTAACATATGCTGTGATTAGATCAGTGTTGCGATTCCAATTTGTGCTCCTTGTTCTTCATGCGCCCCCTTCTTACCTGGTGATCGAAATTTGAGTTATTATTATTATTATTTTTTTTGCAGATTTCTTTTTCCCAATGTCCATGTAAAGTATATACAAAGTTTCATAGATATCTGTCTGCCAGAAAGGAATCCTCGTAGGTTTAAATAGGGTAACTTCAATTATAACCACCCAATTCGGTACAAGTGTAAGACTACAAAAATATTACGGTTTAAATGTCTAACTCAATTTGAAGTTTAAAAAATTCTTAGTGAAGGGAACCGTGAATATCCATTTAAGTTTAAGAGATTAAATTAAAATTAACATAGTCCCAGTGCCACTATTCACCGTGAAGTAACTTGGTTGCCAAAAGCGGTAGTTTATTAATAGCGAGAAGGAAGAAACGCTGAAACCCGAATCCCTTACCTTTGACTTGTCCGTATTAGATTCCAGAATTCGATTTTTTTAATAGTTTGGTGAATTTATCATATCGATTGATTGCCAATTAAGAAATGGCAAGTAAAACCAAACATGAAAAAGAATTGGTTGCATATACTAAAAAGAAGCAAAAAGTCAAATTCATTAAACATTTAAGCTTATTGTAATGAGAAGGAAAAAATGACTATAAAGCTTATTAAAGTTAAGCTTATTGGTGGTTTTTCCTAAACCCGTTTACGGACATAAAAAATGACGGAAAAGCTCGCGAAGGTTTTTATACTTCCAGAAATGTCGTTCAACATTACAGGTATAGACAAAGATTCAATGTGTAAATTTAAAATCAACTTGGAAACTTAGCTTCCTTGAAAAAGTAGCTTTTTTCGGAAACATTAACTCCAAAATAGATTTTTACTTACCCGCATTTTGATGTTTTACACTTTTAAAAATTTGTTTCTTAGCTCAGTCTCATTGAATGTACTGATTTTTATTCCATCTGATAAGTAATGAGTTGTGAAATATGTTATCTCCCGATGTAATGTGATTTCATAATGTGATAGCGTACATTTTCTATGCTGTTTAATTACAGATTTTAATTTCCTTATAGTTTTTCAACTATTATAACTCGGATTTCTTTTCTTTTAGACATTTTGCCGAAGAAAAAAATGAAAAGAAACTTTTCATTCTTACAAAATTTATTATTCGGAAAATCGTGATAGTTATTTCATATGATATTTTGGTTAGATATTAAGAAAACATGATACTGCCGCATAATTTGAACTTTTTCAAGTGATAACTTTCCCTATTGGGTATTATATTCGAGACGTATAAGACCTAATCCGGCATAATCTTCATCAAAATCGATGATATTCATTAATTTATCTGAAAGTTCGAATTCAGCTGAACCTTCTATATCATATACTGCAGTTATGGTTGCATTTTCATCACCAAAATCTTTATCATATGTTAACTCGTCAACTACCCGTGGAATTGCTATAATATTCGTCTCAATTTATTCTGATAGCAAATGTTATCGAGCTTCATCAATCCTAATAAACTTACAAAATATTGTTATTTCACTATATTTTCCTAAAATAAGCGATAAAAGAAGAATATTTGCTTTAAAAATAATTGAACGAATTTTTAATTCAATCATTACGCACAAAGTGCAAAATAAAAGCATGATTCTGAAAATTTGAATGGTCGAGGTTCTGTTTCGTTTATTTACATTAAAATGCGGTAACTACGTAATTCCGGCATAATGCTATGTCAATGGAATCTGAAAAGCGGAAGTCCAGGTTTTTAATGTAAATAAAACAGAAAAATCGTTCATAGAAGTTAGCTGCAGCGCCAAGGGCCTCAGTTGAGGACAGCATTATACGAAATCATTTTTGAAAAGGAATATTTGGAAATTACAAAAAATTTATTATCATATGTTAACATAGTACTCTAAAAAAGTATTATAATAGATGTAATTTCTCAACTTGTTTTTAGTTGATGCAGCTGCGCGAACACTAAATGCATCTGCGAGGCTTGAAAAATCGCAAAACGGTGACGCAAATCACGAAATTAAGAAAAGAAGCAGAGGTATGAAAATTTATAGAAATGCTGAGAGTGATGTCACCTACCATTTTTTAAAAAATCTTTTCAAAATAATCGAAAACATTCTACACACTGCTTTATTCACTGTCCTCAAATAAGGAAGCCGAGAGTTAATGGGTTAAATTCATATTTTTCAGTCTTCCAGTCAAGATTCCATTCTACTGAGTACTACAGCACGTAAAGTATTCTCATTTATATTTGACAAACATCTTGTTCCTTTATATTTTTATCAAATATTTTAAAAAATAAATTCCGTTTGTTTTCTAAATAAGGCTGTTTCAGAAAAGTGTAAATATATTCTGAAAAAATTAGAAACAAAGCGATCATGAAAAAACTAAACGATTCTATTAGCCATAAATACTTCATAGTATGGACGAGTTTTCTGGTTTGTTTACTTACATTAAAAACCTTGACTTTATTTTCTTGCATGTTGGATATCCGTTTTGAAGATCCATTGACGTAGCATTACACCCGAAATGCGTATTACAGGCATGTAAAACCAGGAAACCAGGAAATACGTATTACAAGCATGTAAGCAAACCAGAAAAATCGCCCATAAAAATTAAAGATTTGAAGCAAGTAATTCCAGAACTAATAATGCTGTAATAAAAGTATTTTAACAGCTTGTCATGAAAAAGTAGAGCATATTAAATAATAGAAATGTATTGGGAAAATAACATCAAACTTTATGACGATATTTACTAACCGAATTAATAGAGAAGAAATATAGATGGTAATTCAGACATCTGATAAAATAAATAAAATTTTTTTCATTGGGGAACAGTTTTTCCAAACTATATTCACAAGCACATGACGCCCATGAATTATTCCATCCATATTTCCAAAGCGGTGAGTACCATAGCTCTAATATGTTAAATTCTTATAGTGTATTTGCATTGTGTTTAAAATTTTGAAAAAGATTTTGATTTCAAATTAAATATTTGAACATTAGATTTGGCAACATTCGAATCATACTAGAAGTAAAAAATTCGTACAAAATTATGCTTATGCTGGAATTAAAGTGTTTGATCTTTATAAAGAGAAATATTTGCATTCCAGCGAATTTAAAAATTCTAAAAAAAAAAGTGCAGATTTCAAGGGATAAAATAAGCGGCATTAAAAATTTATCTTTAATAAAATAAATGTTTATAGAAGGAGTTTGAAGTATCGAGTATTGGTATAATTTGATAGCGTTCATTTTAGAAAAAATTATCTTTAGAAATAATTTATTTAATAAAACCGGTCAAAAACACACAAATTAATAAGAAATGTACAAGTTAGCTCTTGAAAAACAAGCATAATATTTACGCGTTCAATTATTAGTGTATATTTAGTCAATATTTAGATTCTTATCATATTATTGTACATTTCTTTCAGTTTCAGAATTTCTCATTTTCACAATTTCAATATAATAAAAAATCATAATATAATTATATAAAGGAAAGAAAAAGTATTATTTAATAAGATCACTCAAAAGATTTTCAAAAAGTAAAGTAGTTCTTAAACTGTGAATGGCTCTTAATCATTTGAAATACGTTTCTGAATTTTTCGGCACTTTTCAGTTTGCTTGTTGCGTATGGTATGAAGAAACTGTTTTACATTTTTAAAAATTTTTCTGTTAATTCTAAAGATATGCTGTGTAATACTAAAATACGCTACTATTTATTTCAAATTTCCTAGGGGTACAGTGGGAATGTGCATTTTGTATTTTATTTTTCCTTTAGAAAGAAATATAAAATAACTATACCAATTCAAATATGCTATTAAAATACCTTTCTTCGAATGCGTGATGGTAAACTATCATTCAAGATCATGTAAATGAAAGTTGTGCTGTTTTGACTAGACATTTGCATTGAATATACACGGATTAAAGAAATTCATTTCTTTAGGAAGTCCTTTAAGTAGGAATACTTACAATTTTTTTGTAAATAGGAATACTTACAATTTTTTTGTAAATAGGAATACTTACTAATTTTTTGTAAATAGGAATACTTACGAAAGTTATTGATGAGATATTCTTTTTATTAATGATCATATTTACTAGAATAAAATTTTTTTATAATCCTGATTGATTTTTAAAAATGATGCATCGAATACTATTATTTATCTACTAAGTATATTCAAGCTCCAGCAGATATATACAAGTTTCAATAATGAATGCAATTCTTTAAATAACAATTGCTATATAAAGATACTAAATTATATTACAATTTACAAATGAATTCGTGTGCACTTTAGAACAATATAATCAGAATGGCGACTGAAAAAAATATCTTGTTTTAGTTTATTGAATAGAGGCAGTTTTTTGTCAACCTTATGAAAATATATACATAACTTAATGATGGATTTTTTGTACACTCTTCATTTTGATTTGAAATGCTCAATAAAGATAGATTTCTAGATGGAATTCTAAGAAAAAATTGTGATTTTTTTTGAAAATGGGTTCTCGACTTAGGCGCATACCTTCAATCAAACAGGAAATTTCAATTCTTCTTTTAGAAATTATTTATTTAGTTTCAAATGTTCAGTCATTCAGAGTTTAAACATAGACACTTAATATACAAAGCAATATACCCTATTAAGAAAAAAAGTGAACATGTGTATGTGTTTGTGTCTGCTGTTGTCGCTTTACAGAACAGACCACTGGACGTAAGAGTTACCAAATTTGGTACAAATAGCTTTTGGCGGAAAGAAATGTGGACCTCGGAGAGATATTTTCCGAAAAGTTAATTACAATATAAATTAATTAAGAATCAAGCAATATGTTGGTGTGTTTTAGTGATTGATTAGTTATATTTACATTCCGTTCGTAGAAGCACAAGAGCTATTGGGAAGAATCTCTTAATTGTGAACCGTGATCAGATGATAAAGATTACACCTCAGCCGGCATGCCCTCTCCAAACTTCCGCACCACATCAGTCATTTCGTGTACATCTGTGTGGACTCTAAACCCAATGGGTGAGTTGGTGGACGTGTCTTGTTGGCATCACATTAGCCGGGAGGACATGTGACCCCGAGTGATTTAACGTGCAACATGACCGCTTACACGACGGTTCCTCGATGGAATCAGGAAAATAATTTTCACGCCATTATAAAATTCAAAACAAATATTTTTCTATAGTAGAAATTTTGATGTCATGTAACTTTTTCCTAATGTTTTTTTTCAATACTAGGTGGCGCTGCCGCTGGCACTGCATTGAATTTTATTACAGTGTCTTTCCCTAGTACAACAGAAATATTATATAATACTTGCACGATTTTATACAATATTATGAACACCGAGGAACACTGAATACCGTAACAAACTATTGTTTAGTATGTAGCAATATTTACGAGCTACTAAATTTTCATAAATAATATAAAAAACAATGTCTTTTATAAAAATCTTTATTTTTATACAGGATATCGCTTGATTTGAGGTTTTATTTTGAAAAACCACTACTGAAACAATAATTCTTTCAGATACTGAATATTCTATCATAATACACAATACGGTGAAAACAATATTATAAATTCTACGTTTATTGACGTTATACAGTATTATTTGTCAAAATGGGTATACCATAATGAAAATCAAGAATTTTATTTTCCATACCGCAAAAATATTATAAATATTAAAGGCATCTCGCAATACACTTAAAGAGGAATAAAAAAATTTAACATTTCAAAATTGTTAAGGAAAAAGGAACATTTTTTTAAATCAAAATTTAACGTTATTTTAAATGTGACGTTATTTTTGTTGTCAACAAATGGCAGCATAATCATCTTGTACGATACAATTAAAACAATATTATAAATTCTACTTTTATCGATGTTATTCAATTTAATTTAGTAAAACCTGCATATCATTATTGTTGGGAATCTTGTATTGGGTTTTAATCCTGCAAATATAAATTTTAAACGTGTCTCGTAATACATTGAAAGAGGAATAAAAAAATTAAACCTTCTCAAAATTATTTTATTGGACAAGCTTTCTCAAATAGCGAATAGCATCATACAATATCTTAAAAGTTGAAGAAAAATATTATACAATATTTTTTCCTGTATTGAAACAGTGTAAAATGTAAAAATTTTGTAATATCATTTATTTTATTCATAATATTGTTCAATTTTGTATAATATGATACAGTATTCAATAATATTATACAGTACTGAATTATATTTTAAAGTATTGAAGATTATTATACTGTTTCTTAATAATACTATAACCAAATTATTTTACAGAAAACTCTATTTCATCTATTACATATTGTTGAAATTTTAATGTTCATAAAGCAAATCAAACCTTAGAAAAGATAACTGGGTTCGTGAAAGTAAAAACTTTCTTAGTGTCTCATATTTTTGAAAACATATTTACTACTTTTGAACCTCACTATCTTATTCCAAAAGCGAATCTTAGTTAAAAGCGGAAATTGCCTCCACCTTGACTTCAAGTTACATTTTTATGGTGATGAAAAAGCAATTTGGTTAAAAAGATTATTCAGAATTAGATGAGAATTCACATGATATTTCGTAGAGATCCGAATTTCTGTAATTCACACTCCCTCAACATACTGTCCTACCGCCACGAGAAAAAACCCAGACACCAGACATGCCGCTGGCGGTCGTTATGGAGATGGAATATTCCACTGCATTTTGGGGGTGAAAGAAAGAGCTTTATTTCATTTGGCGCGGATAGAAACGGAGGAAGTCTCATTTCGCTTTGTACTTAGGTCGAAAATAAATTTCTCGCCTAAGGAAGTGCGCTTAGGTTTAAGGAAGTGCGGTTGATTTTATACCCGTTTCCCTCCTTTCTTCGACTCGTCTATTTGAGGCAGGCTTCTTCAGGGTTTTTCTCGTGGCCGTAGGACAGTAATTTACGCCTGCTTCTCATGATCTCTCTGGTTTAGTGGACAAGACGCCGGTTAGCTACTCTAGCGGGCATGAGTTCGAGTCTCGATGAAAAGTGGAACGTGACAGAGATATGGCAGGCTTCGTTTCGATTATATCCTGTTACTCTATATATATGAATAAAACGATTATACCCTATAAATTTTATTTTTAGACATTCAATATATTGTATATTATTCATTAGAGTATAATTTTCTTCAATACTATAAAAAATATCATTCAATGCAATATAATACTATCCAATATTGTATAATATTCTGTATAAACTGTATAATTATTCAATGCTGAAAAATACTGTATAATATTACTTCTTCAAATTTTAAGATTTTGTATGATATTATGTGCTACTTGGGAAATGACGCGTTTTTTGAGAGACACAGACGAAAATGATTTATATAGATAATATTGGAATGAAAAATGTGTATGGTTTTTTTAAAGTTTTCAATTTTTAAGGATGAAAGATAAATCGATTAAGGTGATAATAAAATGATGAGATAATTATGGGAGGCAGAAGGCGGTAATAATAGCGAGTGAAAACACTCGGAGAAAAAGTTTTTCACCCAGGACCCGAACCCCGCAACGTTGAATTAGAAGCGTAAAGCATTAACGACCGATCTATCGGAACGCACATCCTGGAGGTGAAACATGTTTTTATGTTATTTCAACTGTCATTTATATCACAGTTTGAAATTTTAAAAATTGTTGAATTTTAGATTGAGAGGAGGGTTTGATAAAATTTATTTTTGAATGAACCTTTTATTTTAGACAAACCCAAGTTTCTGACTTAAACTATTTTGACGTTGACCTGAACGTTCTCTGGCTCGCATAAGCCATATCCTTCATTTCTAACTGATTTAAATAATTTCATCCAAAGTTTCATTATATTGTAAGAAATATTGTGAAATTTAGGGAAAGTCATTTTTTTGCGAGAAAAAGTTGTTTTACACCAGAAAGAATATAGTAACAGATTATGCTTAGGAAATTATGCCTAACATGGCGGAGGCTATCTGCTTTGTTTTGTAAACGACCGCTGCCATCTATAAACCAAAATATAACTTTTTTATATATGAACATAAAAAACAAAGTAAACAAGACATATCAAAATGCAATTCATGAACTAAAAATTCATTAATTAAACAATATAACCAAATCTAAAATAAAATCTTAAAAATTGAAAATACTCTAGATACTAAGAGCAAAAGGTAAATTTAAACATTTTGGTGTTAACATGTAAATAAAATCTGTTGCTATCAAAACTATTGAAAAAAGGCAATCCAAGTATATGGAGGTTTCAACAATTAAATTAGTTGCTTGGCTTTGGACAAGCTAAGCCAGGTTAAATCAATTTTGCTGTACAAACCATCCTTGTTACTAAAATTGTGAAAAGACAGGGCAATTTACCCTAAAATGAAAGAATTTAAAATGAAAAATCATACACTAACAAGATATCATTATTATATGGAATGAACTAAAGTTAAATCTATGAAATACAACAATATATTGCACTAAAAACAATAAATATATCATTCAAAAAATATACATATTTATTCACTAAGAATTATAGAATCAGTGTTTATACCCATCCTTTACTTGTATTCCACATTTTAATATAAACCGCCACTTAGCTTCACTTCAGAGATTGCCAAAACTAGATTTCTAACTATTGTTCAACCTAAATTAACCAAATAATTTAATTTATTTTAATATTAAAGAATTAGTATGATACCTATATTAAAAATCTCAAAAATGTTAAATTATGTAATACAGTTAATAATCTAAATTTCTGTAAAATAATGCATTTGAACATTAATAATCCAATCATGTTTTAAGGAGTTATTCAATTTATGAATCCTGGAGCCATCTATGTAGTAATTCAGAAACTAATAAATCAATAACCGATTTGAAAGAAATTACACTATATAAGTAATATAAGAAAAAACACTTACCTATAAGCCAAGAATTATAAATATTCTATTAAATACCAAAATGAATGTTTTATTCTAAGTGACCTAAGTATTTTTTATGTATATAAACTCTACAAAAATTTTTGGCATTCCATATACTAATGCAGAATTATAAAGATTTTTTATGTTCTTAATTCTATTATCGTTGTCTGTTATATATATATATATATATATATATATAAGCTGCAATTCCAAGGGCGCTGTGGTAGATAAAGTATATATCGTGAATTAAAACGCAGTTAGAGCACAATGACGATTCGTCAGGGGATGAAATCACTGTGAACTGCTAAAATATAAAGAGTTTGACATTTTCTTGCAATCGTGATGCCGTAAGGCCTAAAACACTAATTTTCATCCCTAATGTCAAACCAAAAAGCAAAGTGAGGAGTTTTGATAATTAAAAACAAAAGTAAGATGTTACAAAAAGGTAGAGCAAAGTAAGAAAAATTTTTTACGTACCAAAAGGTCGGAAACTGCAGTGTAGTGGAGTGTTATGGCAGTGAACAGAAGTGGAAGAATTGAAGGGATGTTTACCGTTTATCGAGTTACAAGTTTCGCAGCTCAATTAGCAATACCATTTACCCAGAAGAACTCAAATTAATAAAAACCAACAACAATCAAGCTCCAGCAATTTTTCTAGATTTATATTTAGAATACCAAAACGACTTAATAATTAACATATATACATATACAAGTTGTTACAACGCTTGTTCCACACTTTTGGTGGAACAAGTGTTGATTTCCTTAAATGTTGATGAATTTGTGTGAAAACACTTTGGATTCTCTGGAAGCTGAAAATAAAAGTTAAGAAAATTAAATTTTTGTACGTGCCCCATAGAGCAAAAGTGTCAATTAGTGAAATGTTCCTCTTACACTCATCTATGCATAAAATAAATTTCACGATTCTATCGGCTAAATTTACAGAGATATGTTAATTTTTAAATTTCAAGGGCTGTTCACAAATTTATATGGAGATGCTTCTTCCAGAAATGCAAATTTATTCAACATAGACAAACTCTTAAATGCAAATATTTGTCTAGTTGTATATCATCCAATCATCACGGATTGAAAAAAATTTCCAATGGCGCATGCTGTTACTCTGTTTCTTTGGCAGGCAGTTACAACTATCGTCTTGATAAAGAATGGAAGGACAACTTGAGAAAATGAAATTTAAAATAAAAATGGAAGATAATTCTGTACCTGACAAGAATATTAAATTCTTTGCTCTCAGCTTCGTGCGTATTATTAAGTTTTACCTAAAGGCAGTTAAGACTCGTCCTATAGGGTTGCAGAGTTGCAGAACTTACTAAAATATTTTTAAAATTCGTATTTTAGTTTTTATTCTTATTTGCTTACTTTTCCAGTCTGAGAGTTCGATTACGAATGAAAAAAGATAAAAATGAAAAAAGAAAACTGAAAATGAATGCAAAAGTAATACAGAATAGTATGGAGCTCCACACGAAATAGTTTTGGAAAGAACTAAAATTCGCTCATAACGTACAACTAAGTGACATAATGAGCGAAGGCGAAGTCCTTTCTGTCTTTGAACTTAGCCAGAACTGAATTTTCGGATGTTTCTGTTTGGCTCTAGGCCAACTAATGCTTTCTTCTTTTTCCCCCTTCAATCTTACCCAAGGTTCGCCTTTTTGCTTTTGATTTGTTTTCTTCGATTTCTCTCTCATTGGGTATTTTTAGGTTTGTGATTCACTTTCATGTTGTCTCAACGGGAACTTGGCTCGTTACTACATAACGTTTACTGTTGTTTAAAGTCTCTCATCCCCCCAAAAGGACTGTAATTTTATAAAATAGAATTCAGGTAATTACAACTACACCAGATTGGACTATTTGAAGATAAAGCTATTTCTGAAAAGTTGAATTTCAATTGTATTCTAGTAATATTTTTATAGCACTTCTTGTTTCTAAGCAGGCGAACTGTCACTGCTGATATATCACAGTGAATATTTTTTGAAGATTCACAAGATGAACTATTTTTGTAAATACGTACTTCAATTAATGTATTATTTGACTATTTTTTAGATTTAACAAGTGTTAACAACTACATTGTTATTTCATGATTTCTCCTTTTTAATAAATTATTGAAATATGTATATTATCCATCAAATGTACATCGAAAGACAGCATCAAGCAGCAGTGAGAGGTATAGAAAAGTGGTCTAAGTCAATAAGTTTGTTTTCTTATATCTCTGTACGTTCTGTAGGTACAAGAATGAAACTTTGTATGTGAATAGACGAATGAAAGAAAAACATTTTACTTATTGACATTTTTGAACTTCCTTGGCCGTATAAAAATTTAATTTTTGTAACTTTATTATCAATCCCCTTAGAAGTCAAAATATTTTAATACAAATTCTTAACTTATTTGATGAAACTTTTTAATTGGAAGTATATGTCTAAAATCAATATTGAAGGAAATAAACGCTTGTTCCACCTTTTTGGGACACCCTGTATAATAATTCATTTTCAGTTAGGATCTATTGTTTTTCAGCAAGAATTTAAATTTGACATTTTAGCTAAGGAAGATAGAGCGTATTTTGTTGCTCAAGAACGTTACATTTTTTGGCGAAAGATTTGAAATAATCTTATTTCTTTTATTAGATTTTCTAAGGGATGCATTTTATGTCTGTAAGAATTAGTTAGATGGTTGATAAATTCTAAGGATAAGGATGAATTTCGTTAGCCTTTTAATAAGTAAAGGTAATTTTCTTTATTTTTGGAGTAAAAATATCTACAATTATAAAGTTAAAATATTCCTTTATATATTATAATTAGCTGAGATTTTCACTTTCCAATCAACTAAATTTTCTTAATTTGTAATTATTTAAAATTAAGTAGTAATATAACCCTCTCCCAGGTGCACATTCCCATCTTTCAAAGCATATCTGTTCCAAAATTGGTAGCTTTAGTTCTGAGCTGTAAAGCGCAAACAAATGCACACACACATTTGCTTCTATTACTCGTAGGGATATATTTTTTTAGCCAAGAATTTGATCCCTTAAAGATTTCATTTTACAGTTTGCTGTTGCTAAAGTTTTTTCCCGTGTGTGTAATTATGAGCAGACGGTAGTTTATATTTTAGAATTGTATTTGGCATCCGGTGTACTCTGAATGTGGACGAATGATTCAGACGGCTGCTATGACTTTTTGTACTTTCGAAATACAAATATGTAGTTGTGCATTTCGAGAGAAAGTAGAAATTTTTCCATTTTTTGTGTGGAAACATCTATAGGAGTTAATTTTATTTCATTATGTTTTATAATTAGCTTAAATATGTACTTTAAATTTAGTTAAATAATATGTTGTTAATATAATTTAGATTAGAAATATATATGATGAAAATAAAAAATGTCTTTTATATATCCTATACTTTTTAGAAGATCATTCTCTTTAACAGTTGAATGCAGAGAACTTCATTAGCCACAAAAGACTAAGCACACTTTCATTATGTTTAAGGATCAAAAATTAGTTTAAATACTAATATATTTTCTGTGCATTGTTTCCTTTTGAGTTTTTCAATTCATTTCTTGGTCTTTAGTAGCAATTTTGGATTTCAGTTTACAAAAAATTAAATAAAATCATAACTAATTAAAGCTAGTTTATAGAACGAAATTAATGATTTTGAAATGATGGCCAAACGAGATGACGGAAGGCAGCTAGTGTTATATAAAAATATGAACACATATTCAAGAGCGTGTATTTTTAATGCAAAAGGTAGATTTTTAGGTCTCAATCTTTTATTAACATTTAGAAAACATGAATTTAAATTATTTAGTTAATGATTTTTCATAAATATTAAGGGAAAATCCGTGTTAATTAAGAACTTCAATATCTTTGGGTCTGTCAGACTATATTTATTGATATCTTATCTAATTCAAAAATATTCTCAGACTTATTTAAAAGAATCTGAAAACCAGAATCATTATTAAATCCTGAGAAACCATTCTTTTTACGTCCGCTAGACAACGGCAAGAAGTTCTATCAAATCTACACTAATCATTACCTAACCCCACTTGTGGGATGAGTTGCAGAAGATTTATTGCACGTTAATGACTTTTGTACGATAATGAACTCAAGTGTCCTACAAGTGCATAATACTTTGTTTCAAGCACGAAAATAGTTTTCAAAATACTAAATAAATAAAAATTCTAATTCCAACCAACTTTCCTTAATAAGGTTAAAAAAGAATAAAATATATAAAAAAAACTAAAAAATACATGAACTAATAAATTAAAACACTGGTAACATGAATGATAATGAAGAAAAAATCTGAAAAAATCTGAAAAAATAGGCAAACAATGGAATTTTAGCACTTAAAATTGAATAAATAAAACCTAATTCGAATTTTTAAAATATTAAGGTGCTAGCTCTCTCTTTTGCTAATCCACCATTGTGCCAAATTTTGTTCAGGTAAGTAAGATGGTCTTGGCGTGCATAAAAAAAATATACTGTTACAAAGTCGTCTGGTTGTTGTACGATAAAGCAATCTAAAAAGCAGAATAATAAAAAATAAATGACTCTTTATTTTACGAATATTCCAGAAGAACAAAAACGTAGCACAGGTAACAAAACTTAGCATTACTTATATAAATTAACGTCAGAGATCACGAACACATCTCAGTCAGAACACTTTCAATAGCACTCAGCAAATATCAGCTCAACTGCTTCACTGCTGACCAAAATGCAACTCATTCACTCTTCGTTTGAGAGTTTCCTTCTTATACCTTTTCCAACAGGAAGTGACGTCACATAGTAATCCCTAGAAGGTTTTGGATATTTCCGCTACTGGTAGAGATAGAATCACAATGCATCAATTTTTTAGAAGTTTCATTTTTGTCGTTAATTCTCTTGCAGCTTCGAACTTACACCTCTCCGTCGCTTCTTGTAATATGTCCAGACTAAATCACCATCTTAAAATAGTAGTCTTTTGTTCCGGAGTTCTAATGAGTTCCCATTCATTGGCTGGCCAGTTTAATTCGCTCACTGGCAAACGCATGTATGCTTTCCAAATGTGCCTCTGAATGTTTCATGTATTCATTCGGCGAGGAAAGAAGTTTCACTCGTCATCCTAAGAGGATATCACAGGACAATCGCAGTGTTCGACCAAAATGCATTTCTGCTGGAGTCAATCCGGTTATTTCATGTTCCGCGCTCCTATAGGACAAGAGAAAGAGTGGAAAATGTGTACCCTGTGACGTCACGACCGATGACCGCTGTTCATGGCTGAGCAAGGAAGAGGAAAATACAGGCAAATTGTTGTCTTTCAGAAATTTATTTACAGCTCAATCACATTTCTGAAAATTTTACAATATTCATTTTCTTGGTTATTATTGTCATATACACAATTAATAATATTGAAATACCCTCGAGGAGAGGTACTGGACTCTGGTCGAGAATTTAGAAATAATTGAACGCCCGTAACAGGACCAGGTTTGAAAAAGTTCCAATTGAACTTGTTGCAGATATCTCCTCATTAATTAACTCTAACTAATCTGCAGTCTGATGGAAAAATTCAGTACAGTTTCGGGAGTTCCACGTGAACTCCCGCAAGATCAGACCCGAGATCTGGGTCTGTCCGCAAACACCAAAAGCGCAATCCCACTTGGGAGATATGCAAACGGGATCTGAAAATCCTTACTAGACCACTCTGGTTCCTGTCCCCAGAGCAGCAAAAGTTCATCTTCTCGTCAAAAACCAAACTAATCTTTTAATTTATCCCGCCAAAGGTATGTTCACGAGGCAAATGGCATTCCAGTCACAACCTTCAAAGTTCTTGCCCATTATTCCCATTTCGCGATCGCTTTTCCCAATAATGCAAATTTTACTCTCTCGAAAGTTCGCCTTTTGTATTCGCCTAAAAATGCAGCATTGTACAACCCCAGACACGTTGGTAACTCTGTCAATCAACGCTTTTGTTAGGAAACCCTGCGGCCGAGGCTGGTCTATGACTAAGTCAGGACTGTCCTTTTCTTGACACGTTGGCTCCAGTCAAACAGTGTTGGATCTGTTAAAACCTGAAATGGTTGTTGTTGCTAGGCAATGGTACTACAACACCAATCAGTCCGATTCTTCGAAAAAATAAAGACAGATGATTTAAAATCGTTCGATTAAACCTCTCGATCATGCCATCGGACTCAGGAAGTAGCATAGTCGTTCGAGTCTTCATAATTCGTAAAAGTGTGCAAAGTTCAGTACAGAGAGCTGAATTAGAATTTGTTCCTTGATCCGAATGAAATAGTGTAGGCACACCATGACATCAAATCTAGTTTCGAACGAGTTTTTTAGCTACAGTCGAGTCTTCCTGATTTGGAATGGGAATTGCCTGAGGCTATTTGGTAGAATAGTGCATCAATATTAGGACATAACGATTGCCCTTAGTTGTTACAGGGAAAGGTCCTAGGATATCCAAAGCCACTTTTTAGAATGGTGCACCCACTTTATAGAGCTGCAAGCGACCTTTCGTTCTTCTTCTGTGTCATTTTCGGGCTCCGCAAGCTTTGCATTTTCTGCACCATTTTTCAACGTCGGCGAGAAGTCCATCCCAATAACATTGTTCTCGGGTTTTACTTGATGTTTTCATGACATTAAAATTACTTCCACTTGCTCTGTCATGAGTCTCGTAGAAATTCTTGAACGCTACCCTTTGGGAGAATTAGTTGCCGTCGACAAGAGCTTCCATCATCGCTATCCAAATTATGATACAAGATACAATCCATATGATGTAAGGAGTCTCAAAGATCCCAGTATCGTTTTGATGCACGCCTCTATGGAGCGATTTCATGCCAAGATGGTTGGTCCATTGAATTTAATTTCTTCTCCAGAATTGACAAATAACGGGATCTACCAACGAGGGATCCACAGTTTTCGTTGTTAAAACTTGAGCTGACATATCTGTTTCAATTCCGAAATTTTCTCGGCATTCGAGCAATATTTTCAGTTTTCTTTAAAGGGTCTTCGAGAGAGGACATCTGCATTTCCCTGAGAGGCTCATTTGTTATGCTGGATTTCGAAATCATACTTATGAAGTACTTGGTACCTGCGAAAAATCTGGAGGTTATTTGAAATCAAAAACCATCTTTAGAAAGCATGAATAGTCCGGAAAAGAATTTCCGTCTTAAATTGTAACACAATTGAAACTCTCTGTAGATTTAACAAATGCTGGTAATTTCTTACGGTAGTCAAAATAATTTCTTTTTAGTTACACAAATTCTTGATGAAGAAACGACGCGTTCTTCATTTTCAATTTTCTTGGAAAGCACGTCTCCAATTCCTTCATTACTAGTCTCCGTATCCTAGATGAAGTCTTTGTCAGTCCGGGGATGTGTCAAAAGAGAAGTTGTCAAAGCTTGCTTTAGACAGTGAAAGGTTTCTCGCATTTTTCTGTCCAATTAAAATTTAATATAGCTTTAGTAAATTTATGTAGAGTTCTATTGTGGGAAAATATCTTAAAAAAGGGCGATAATAGGTGCAAATTCCAAGGAAACTTCAAAGATCGAGCAATATCAAATGAGGCCCATCAACTACTATCCAAATTTTCTCTGGGTCGGTTTTAAATCCTTCTGCTGAAATAACGTGTCCAAAGAAAACAACCACCTTTTGGAGAAATCTGAATTTCTTAGGGATTAAGTTAAGGTTGGCTCTTTGTAGTTTCTGCAATACTTTGCGAATGTTATTTAAATGTTCCTCCCACTATTATAATGTCATCTAGAAGCACGAAGCAGGCTTCAGACGAAAGCCCACCTAATACTGTCTCCATTAGTCTTTCAAATGTGGCTGGAGAGTCACAAAGTCCAAAAGGCATTACCTTAATTTACCAAATACCTTGTCCGGTGTGAAGTCTGTCGTTTCTCCATCTTCATGTCGGATTTCGAGTTGCAATATCCACTTTTCAAATCCAATGTTGAGAACCATCGGATTCCGTTCAAAGCATCCAGGGTGTCGTCTATTCGAGGTAGAGGATAATTATTTTCTTCGTAATTCTGTTCTATTTCCTATAGTCAACATAAAATTGTGTCGATACATATTTCTTTCTAACAAGCACAATAGGCATAGCCCAAAGGCCTGACGATTCTTCGATTTTTTTTCCATTGTCAACCATTCCTTTAACTAGATGTTCTGCTTCTTCTTTCTTTGCAAGAGGCAAAAGTCTTGGATATCGCTTTGTGTCTTAAAAGCTTCTGTCAGCCATGAGTTTGAGGATGCAACGGTTCTATTTGTAATTACAGTGATGTGATTATGAAATTTTCTATAAGCCCGGTGAAGAAATGTATGTGTCCGATACACTTTCAAGGGCACATTTAGTAAAAAATAACTTTCTAACCCCGAGGAAGACTCTAGTTTTGGCTGCTCTAGATAGATTATCGATTTCTGATATTAAATTGCAAGAAATAAGCGATGCCAATAAAAATGACCCTGTAGTGTAAGAGTTAAGATTATTGTTAAAATGTGGTTGGGATAGCCGCAAGGGAATGAATGTCGCAGCTAAAATATATCTGCAACATAAAGATGATCTGCATTTTATTTTGATTTATACCGGAAAGTATGCGGAAAAGGATTTGTGACAGATTGCATGAAGGACATTTTGGCAATTTTAAAACTTTTTGGCATTTTTAAAACTTTTAACTTTTAAGTATGGCTCGAACATGTGTGTTCAGGTCTGGGATATCTTAAGATATCAATATATATTAGAAAAAAATCCAATATGTGCTAAATTTCAAATTGGTAATGCACCAGAGTCTGGAATGCCACATGAGTTTTCTACTTTAAATTGGGTCAAAGTGGTTATAGCCTTCTTCTAATTCAAAGATGAAATTTACATAGATGTAGTAGACTATCATACAACATTTTTTGAAGTGCAACTAGCTGGCAGATTACAAGCTTACGTAGTGATTATCCGCAATTAAACCCATTTTTGCGAGACACGGCAGAGTTACACCTTTTGAGTTAATAAGTGATGGAAGACCACCTTTCAATTGCCAAGGCTTTGATTATTTTGCTAAAAGTTGGGAATTTAAGCATGCAAAGTTTAGTGCTAATTATCCTAAATTCGATGGTCAGGTAGAAAGTACCACTCAAACTGTTAAATAAATTTTCAGAAACACTTTGCTGATTCTAAAGATCTCTATTTAGCTTTGTTGTTATATCGTGTTACTCCAGTTCTAAGAGCCATTTACTCGCCCGCTGAGCTCTTAATGAATCGCAAACTTTATATTGTTTCATTAAGTTTGTCGATACTGAAAGTAGTGAAAACGAGAGTTATTACAATTACAGTAGAACCCCTGTAATCCGGACACGCGCTAATCCAGAACCCTCGGTAATCCGGACGGTCCATGGAGAATGATGCAAACCCGAATCCTGCGCTGATTCAACCCATGGATCAGAATGTTATTCAAAATATCAAGCTGGGATATCGCAAGTTGCTTCATACGACGATTCTCAATGATCCTCTGCACAATGAAAACTTGGAAAAAACACAGACAAATGTAAATTTAAAAGAAGTCGTGCTCAGTCTTGCTAACTGGGCATCGCTTCCCAATTTTATTGATTCTGTAGACTCCATCAAAATTTCTCATTCTGAGGTTAGGGCGGCACTCAGCACTTCATTACAGTGGGCTGAAGAGCAAAATTTTGAAGCACACGGAAATTATGCTCCTCAGACGTTTAAGAAGAGACCACGCATTTGAATTAAAAATTGGAACGACCGCGCAAAGGAAAATCTCTGACTTTTTTGGACACTGATTATGTTCATTCACTTGCATATGTAGTAATTATATATGTACATATCATGTTCATGCTGCATCATGTTCATTCAATTTATCCATACAATGTTAGTTGATACAAATATACCATAGTACCTATACATACAATTTTTGAAAAAAGTGTTTTACGTTATTTTTTAAAAACCTCGCTAATCCGGAAATCTCGCTGATCCGGACGTCCATGTGCCTGAATTCGTCCGGATTACCGGGGTCCTACTGTATGAGAAAAAACGGAGAGATAGACGTGCTATTTTTAAATCTAATTCTAAGGACTTTGCCGAATTACAACCGGGAAGTTCTGTGTTCGTGTAAAATAAAGTTCATCAGTGGGAACTTGTGGAAGTTTTAAGAAAGAACGAAATTCCCAAGTCTTATCGTATTCGAAGATATAATGGAGAAATATGAGATAGAAGTCGAATACGTCTCAGACTAAATAAATGTTCAGACTTGGTACCTTTTAAGAATTTTACAGATTTCGAGGACTATAACAGATATACTCTTCTAACACCTGTAGTAAACCCTTAGGAGCAAGTTACAGAATTTGCATTGGATTCTCAGTCTAGCAGTTACAATTAATAAAATTTAACAGATTATTAAAATTTTTCTTGAATTAATTAAAAATTAACTAAAACCTTTTATATTATACAGAATGGCGCATATGCAGCATATTCTAATAAATACAAAAACAAGCAATAGAACATTAAAAAATGTTAAAAACAATAGAAAATTTAAAAATTTTAAAAAACTAGAAAAAAATATGAAGCAGAAGAAGTAATCAACGATGATAACAATACACCTTTTTTCGCGCCAAACGCAGCAGCATCCAGTAATTGCATCATACATTTTACTACAACTAACCAACCCATCACTAAGGAATTAAACAACAAAAATTCCTCAATAATAAAATACACAAAGCACATAAAAGAAAAAAACTAGAAAACAAAAGAAAAAACAATCAAAGTGGAAAAATTGGAGGAGAACTCCAATGGCGGACTTTATCAAAGAGCCACCCACTATAGAAGTTCTAATTTGGACAAATTTTCAGTCGAGGGCAAGACGTACAAAGTCAAAAAATATACCCTCTGTGGCTCTGGATCTGTCCAATTGGAATATAAGAAATAATCCCTTTAAGAATAATAAAAAGAAGGAAAGAAACAAACATAATAAAAACCTTTAAAACATGTCCAGTAGGAAAACTTGAGAATGTAAAAAAATAATTCATCCTCAGCCGAGTTAGATGCAGGAATAGGAATTCTCAGTCTAGCCCAGAATCTAGTTCTCACGAGCATAGTTCCAGAAGTTGAGGCGAGGTCCCTATCGTACCAGATAAGGCAGAGTTTTAAAACCACCTAGTTATTATGGTGCGAAGTTTTAATGTTTAAGTTTAAAGAGCAATTCATACTAATATAGCTTTGTTCAATTATAATTAATGATCTATGAAACTGTTTATATTTTCTTTGTTTTTTAAAGAAAGGATCGTATTGTGTATTCCTACGTCCCAGCTTATATATAAAGGCAACCTGTTCAGAGCAAACTTGCTCTTCCCTTCAATAAACGTTGTTGTTCAAGCTACTATGCGATCTCTGCATTAGGACGCCAACGCAGGATACAATGGCGATCAAAAGACAAAAGTTAATTAACTGTATAATAAAAGTGAATTAGGAATCTTATGGATCCCAAGCTTATTTAACTGCTTGTGGGGATAGGATAATCTTAATTATTTCAGAATCATCATGCAAAAAAAATGTCTTATTCTGCTGCCCATTTCTAACATGTCTTTCCTACAAGAATACAACTAACTTTCAATTTATCATTCACAATTTCAACAATTTTCTCATAATGTTTCAGATTATCTTATAAATGGCGCTTCAGGTAGAGCTCTTACAGTTTAACAAATGAAGAGGGGGCTATATTATTATCAAAGAGTAATTTTATTGAAACTCAACAGGGCCTATATAACCACATCCACACAGGTGCTGAGTGTTCTGATTGGAATCCCACCTTATATTCGGTGGCCAAGGCAGAATATCAAAATTTCATGCTGTGGTCTGCCTTTGTTCATAAAGTGAAGAGAAATTTTTATTTGGCTAACGGGTCGCTGGATCTCACCTGCTTTGAATCTCATGTCGGCGACCCGAGAAATGAGCTCGCCGACCAAAATGCTGAATTGAAAATTGTGTTGGGAGAATTAATGGAAATCCTGGCCCCATATTCTTGCAATAAATATAATATTTAATTAATGATAAAAAATTAGAAGGAAAAATGAGAAGATAATGATTCAGAATCTGGGAGGAGGGTAAGAGCATATATTCCCTGAATGGATAAAAAAATTCATTAAATAATCAACATTGCATTTTTTTATCAGGACATGTACCGCTTCATCTTAATATCACTGTAATCTACTGTATATTAAGAGATTTAAAAAATTGAACTCACCATTATGCTCCTGCGGTTTGGTCGATGGTACGGATCACTATGTTTTTAAATGCCCCCAATAAAATTATATCATCTTAAACACCCAGCTGAAAATATCCGACCATATTGGTTAAAAAAAGTTGAAAAACAAAGGTTAGAGTCTATTGCAACTTGAAAAGAGTTTTAGATATTGTGAGGACACACGCAACCGACTGACGCAGGACTGATTTTTTTGTAGAGTTGGTCTTTTTATCCGTTGGTTCAGGTATGAATCATTTGATGCCTGCATTGTGGCTGTGTTTTTAATATTGAAGCTTGATTTTGATGAGAATTTCAATTGGTTGGTCCGGTGGAACGATTTTGTAGAAGCTGGCTTCCCGGAAACCTTTTAATAAGCCTTATGAGTGTTCTAGATGGCTTTTTATGTTTTGAGATTCTTAGTTCAGCTGTTCTGTTGTTTTTACTTCGGAAAAATCGTACCATTCTGTCACAATATTTTTAACATAAAAAGCCTCAACAAATTATGTTTTACACCAGAAAGTACGCTTATTTAAAAAATATTGATGGGTTCACATTCGGTCCATATGCCGAAGGATTAGGTAACCTTACGAATAGCCCGACCCAGTCAATTACCAACCGGTGACCACCAATCGTCACAACAGTAACCACCCAGACGGAAGCGCAAGCGCAGGAGCACCTGGACTGCCATCCTTCCAGGCCGACACCGTCTTCTGAGAGCGAAGAACGTGCACCGGCTCCATCTCCAAACTCCAACCGCGTCACGACTGTCTGTGTTACAAAAGCAACAGGGCCCATCAACAGAAAGATCAACCTCGACTGATCCTCTTCCCATAAAACAATTAGCGCTTTTTTACATCAACTTGTGTACTTAAAATGAAAAATAATGCAGTATAAACCCTATTTTCAAATTTACGATTTGCAATAAATTCAATTCACACATTAACATATTGTGAACAATAAATTTACAAAATTCTTAAAATTTCGAGAATCTCATCGAGTCGCAAAGGGATTTGTTTAAGCCTAACATGAGTTCTTTTTTCTGTCGCTCCAATGTCCACACTGCAATGAAGAATGGTTAATGTCTGAAACCGGTGCTCAGAAAGCACATTTATTATCGTTGCCAACCCTTTCCTGATTGGTCTTGAACACTTAGAACGGTAAAAACTTGATTCAGCTAGAAATATCCTTTACGTTTTAAGTCTATATTAGGAAAGTATTCTTTAGTTTTTCTTTCCTTAGTTGAATTGTTCCATCTTGCTTGCCACTTCGCACTTCGCTTCATTTTTAAGTCCATATTTAATTTCAGTTTTAAAAAATTTAAGTCGACTTTATCTTTTTGTGTAGCTATTTTAGCCTATTCATCCGATTTCCGTATCCTAACTGACCTCTGTGGGATTTACACTCTGTCCTAAAAGTTTATAGAATCTTGTATTTTGCCTATATTTTTTGTTGCATATGATATATATCGATGTAACTTACTGTATAGATATGTTATGTCTATTAAATTGAAAAAAAACAGCAGTTCTACCCTATCTATTTAATGCCAATTTTTAAATCCTAGAATATACTGAAATAACCTGTCCCAAAAGTTTACAGACAAATGCAATTTTATGCAAATATGGTATCGGTAATCATGATGTCGTTCTGGAGCCTAATAAATACGTTGTAAGAAAAGGAAAGCGTTCGTTTGTTCTGCGTTTCAAGATGCCTAAAGCGTAGCAGCTCTCTAATGAAGAAGTGAGTAAAATTCTGCATTTGAAATTGCTCGGTAAGACTGTTAAGGAAATATTGAAACTTTTAAATCGTTCTAAAAGCATGATTTATCGTGTATTAACTCGTAAGACGCCATATGAGCCAGAACCTCGTTCGGGAAGACCACGTGTGACGGTAATTCGCAGTGATAGACGAATACAAAGAATGGCTTTCAAGTCAGAAAATGTCGGTTCGCGAAATTACTGGGGCTTCCCGGTTGCAAATCTCCAAGAACACGGTTCATAGATGAATTATAGAATCTGTTTATATGATCCACGCAAAAATGGCTCGCCGATTACCACTCTCAAAGCTTCACATTAGTAAGCGATTACAATGGGCTCGTTATCATATGTCATATGGTGATAAATGGATGGCTGTCCTTTTCAGTAATGAAAAAAATGGAACCTCGATGGACCTGACGGGAATATAAAATATTGGCATGATTTATGAAAAGAGCCCTGGAGCTTTTTCAGTAGGCAAAGTGGTGGTGGATCTGTGATAGTGTGGGCGGCTTTCAGTTTCAACGGTCAAGTGGGTTTGGCCTTTTTAAATGGCCGACAGAATTCTCCTACATACATAGAAACACTAGAAATATCCTTATGCCATTTGCAGAAAATATAGGGGGACGAAATTGGTAATATCAGCAAGATGATGCTCCCATCCATACCTCCAATGTTACGAAAAATTATTTAAACTCGAAAAATGTTACTGTTCTTGAGTGGCCACTGATGAGCCCTGATCTAAACCCAATTGAAAATGTGTGGGGCATTATGTCTCGGAAGGTATATGAGAATGGAAGGCAATTTTATTTAATGAATGCCTTGAAGACAGCCGTTGAAAGTGTATGGTACAACTTGAAACCAGAGATATTACAAACCTTAATTATGTCGATGGAAAAACGTGTATAAAATGTCATACTGAGAAATGGAAAGACTTTAAACTATTAAGAACATTGTATTGAGCACCTTTTGTTGAAATGCCATATATTCTATAAACTTTTGGGACACCTAATATTTCCATTTTGTTATATAATTCAAATACAAAATGTTATTTTTTCTAAATATTTCGTTGAATGCAAGTCGCATATGCTTTGAATAAACATATTTGTAATTGGTGTTTGCATGCCTTTCCGTTTTGTTAAAAAAAATATTTTAGTAGAGTCTATAAACTTTTGGGACAGAGTGTAACACATTTTAGCTTAATGTTCACTATTCGTAAATGCTGGGATCTGGATGGAATAGAGTTTGTAAAATGTGAGGACCGCATTCTGTAAATTGATACGAGCTAAAAAAAGCTTATAGGTTAATATTTTGGATGTTTCCAGAAACTGTATTGATCCATTTTTTATCCCCCCTTCCGCTACGTATAAAGTAAATCGATTGAGCACATGCTATGGGTTATTTTAATGACTATTTTTAATGACAAAAGTTATCTTTTTTATGATTAAAGGTAATAATGGTTGTCAAATGAAAAAAATATTAATAAAATTAAAAATTGTTTATAAAAATAATTTAATAAGAAGAAGCAAATAAAAAGATACGTATATGAAAAAAATATGAATAATTAGTCATATATATTTAGACCATCGTTGTTTGCACAACGAATTATAAGTTAATTCTGATTTTTCAACAACGTTCAGCTAACTGAGCAGCAGCATTCGACAATAAGATGTTTATTTACAGGGCTGCATGAAAGACTCGAGCAAAGGTCGCTTCGTCATTTGTAGTGGATACAGGTTACCATTTCTCTCTTCATAGCCAAATAAATTGTAATCAATAGGCGGAAGTTGTGTTCTCTCAGCATCTATCCATAGATATGTTTGTACCGTAGCTTTTAACAAATGCAAACGCAAAGTATCTGATGTGCATATAACTTTCATTAAATTTAAGTCAAAGACAATTTTTTGGGGAAATCAATTTTTACTGGAGTTCATCAGCAGTTGTTTTTTTTTAAGAAAAAGATAGGTGCAAACTGTTAATAAATCTTTTAATTGTTCAATACTTAGATGTAGGTTTCCCAAAGACGTTCGACCTTTTTATACTAAATCCAACGATGCAATGTTTAAACATTTTTTTGTGCCTAAATTACTATTTGTATCGCAACCACTTATGGAATGTAACGCTGGTAAAATACGAAAAATGTTTTTGAGAAGGGATTGAATATCCAAATGGCATCCTGGAAAATATTTCTTCTTATAAGAACAGTTGAACCATTGACCTATACAACTAAGACGAGTTAGTTGATTCCAGAAATGAAATCCCAGGATGAAATCATCTGTATCAGTGCTAAGAATTATAAAATGGGCATATTGAACACTTATTGCGTGAAAAATATGACAAAACATTCTTGAATGTGCTTCTAAGTGATTCGAATTTAATTCAAGAACTTCAGAAAATGAAGAACTCTGTACTTTGAAACATTTGTTGTATTATCAAATCCTCCACAAATATACATCTCGCAATCTTCTTTTATTTGTATGTAAGAAAAGTAGTACAGGGAAATCGAACAAGTTATTATTTATTTTCATTGCTCAAAAGGAAATGTTTACAATTTGATGGAATTTTTTTTATGATGACTGGAAATTATGATTTTTTGAATGATTTGACCTTTACTCCGTAAAGTTGACTTATCGAAATATTATCACATCTATCAAACACAATATCTACGCTTTTTTACATTTGGCTGCAGGAAAAGATTTATGATTCTTTTGAAGAATGCCACAACAAAATCACCAAAGGTTTTTAAATTATTTAAATTGATTTGATGAACAAGCGCCATATCATTAACAATATAAATTTTTGGGGCATTTAAAAACTATAACGCTTCGGCGAGAGTTTGCAGCACACTTTCGTTTGTTTTCAATTTCAAGAACGAGTTCTATTTTTAGAAATTTTCTGTAAAATCCTTCTGTATCAGGTACTTGCAGTAATCAAATATTTCATAAGATGCTAAAATATTTGGGTCAATTCACGTTCATTAGAAAACATAAATGTTTTTTGAAAAAGAGTTATATCTGTTAAATTTTGAAACTTCTTATTGGAAGTACTTTTGTTTTCTTTTGTAAGAGCATTTTGTATTGCATTTCACACACAATAAACGTTGTTACTTCTCTATCGAGGTTATTTAATGTTTTGCAACTGATGCAATATCCAAATTTATTCAATATATTTATCAAATGCTTCGATCTGGTCAAGCGAGGAAAAGATTCCTCTAAAGCTATATGTTTTGGATTATGTTTCTCAGTAATTGTAAATATATATCATAAAACACCAATAACGCTCGTCGATAATATTAATTACTTAATTTTTTATTCTTAGCACTGAACCGTGTTTGCATAAAATTAAGCCAAGTTTACAGAAATTTGCCGTCTTTTAAAAAATTTTCGATTAATGCTTCATCACATGAATAGCCACACGGTATTAATTCCTTCGTTAATAATTCCTTCATAAGTTGTTTTACGCTCTTAACAATACAGTTCGTTGAATTTATATCACGGATATATTCAAAGACATCCTGCATTTGTATATTGCCCATAAATGCTAATGACGATTTCGATCGATCGGGATATGAAAATATAACGTTTGCACCATACTTATCAATAAGAACGCAACTTTCTAAAACTGCATCCTCTATTTCATTGGGTTCAGCCAGTCGATTAGTCGAGAACGATACTTCAGAATAGAGAGATGATAATCTATCTTTTATTTCATCTATCAGCTTCTCAAATAGTACAGTCATTTGATTCGGAAAAAAGAGGTTACCTGGAAAGTTTTCCGGGAGTTTTGAAAATGGGTAATTTTATAGATTTCTATGTGCTTTTTCCGAATTTCAACTTTCCCACCTCTTATCTTTGCCGCTCGCGACGCCATATTTGAAAAATTGCACCTAATAGCAGTTTTTCGACAATATCTCCTTTCTGACTCATTTTACGATGAAAACATTTATATACAAAATTAAACTAGAGAAAATTTCCTGCAATTTATGTAATAACAGTTTTTTTGTAAAATTAATTAATAATTTTATGAGTATTACTTGTGATATATTACTTGGAGGCCGACCTGCAAGAAGTTCAGAATTTCTCGGTAGTCTTAAATAATCACGATAGCAATGTTTGTGATAACTCACCCCTCAATTGCAAATAAATCCTCTTGCTGTTTACAAGTGCTAATTTGTCTAAAAATATTATCTTTTTATTAGATGCAGTATTGAAAATATGTCGCGAAACTGAATGCTAGGAGCACAAAGAAAGTATTTTATTCTTGTTCAGTGACGTAGCGAATATAAGAGGCGCCGGGGCATGATGTGATTATTTCGTCCTAATCGTCATTAGTGGTTTAGCAAGGGTAAATGGCGCCCTGGCATGGTAATAATTTTTCGTCCCCATATCATATTAGACTTTAAAAAGTGGCAGCAACGCACTAAGGTTTTTTCTCCATGGCACCCCCTGAAACTGGATCCCGGGGCATCAATACCACGTTGCCCCCTGGTCGCCACGCCACTATTCTTCTTCTTTGTTAATTTACCACAGATAAAACATTTCTGCTGTTTATTAATGTCTAAAGATCCCTTAAAAACTCAAGAATATTTCTGTTTTGAAGAATGACCGCGTCGAGCAATAAGCTGACGAAGTACGGCCAAACACGCTTCTGTAGACAAACTGGAAACGAGTTCAATACTTACAGCTCGTGCAGCCGTGCAAATGAATAAGAAAATACACTGAAGTGCCACTGAATTAGGGATAGCAAGTTAATAACGAGTTGGGCCTCCTCTGGCCTTGATAACGGCCGCCACACGGCGAGGCATAGATTCAACAAGTTTACGGAAGCGTTCCACAGAATTGGCTTGCCAAACATCGGCTAGAGCTGTCCATAATTCAGTAAGGGTCGCTTGTGTCGTGTGATGTGCTTTCACACCTTTCTCCAAAACATCCCAAAGATGTTCAGTAGTATTTAAGTCTGGACTTCTAAGTGGCCAATTCATGACAGAGAAGATAGAGGAAAGCTCATCCAACCAGGCAGTAGCCAACCGGGACCTGTGAGAGGTGCAGTTGTCTTGCTGGAATACTCCATTTCGATGTGAATGATAGTACAACATAAATGGTTGGAGGTGATCGCCCACGTACGCCCATCTACGTACCGAATCGCATTGAAGGAGGTTGGTACAAGTACCAAAGATCAATCAATCAATGTGGATAATCGGTTATTATACAGAATTACGGCGCTTATTATGTATAATGTCAGTTCAATATGTATAATTACCGTGGAGATTATATACAGGGTGTCCACACTTATCGTGGTCCAATAGCTAATTTCTAAACCGTTAGAGATAGACATATAGTTCCAATTGAAAAAAAAATGCTTTAAATGAAGGAAAAAATTATAATATATGTTTTTTGAGTGAATAAATAAATTCCTGAAAGAGTTACGAAATCTAACTTTTTATACGGTCTCCCGGTCCTATCAGTCATATTAGTAAAATATTCTTGATAATCTAATATTTTAAACAAAAAAAAGTCTTTCTCTTCTGCGACTAAAACTGACCGAGTTATGGAGCTGTGAATATCGCTGACTTATACCACTTTGCACCATTTCAATAGCTGTCTTGCAGACGATTCACTAATCAACGTGGAGCGCTTACTCGACGAGGCCGCTGATTGGTTAAAAATCATGAAATTCAAAGCCCCATAACTCGCTCAGTTTTAGTCGCTTAAGAGCGGGACTTTTTTGTTTAAAAAGTTAGATTATCAAGAATATTTTACTAAATATAAATGATAGGACCGGGGGATCGTATAAAAAGTTAGAATTCGTAACTTTTTCAGAAATATATTTAGTGACTCAAAAAACAAATAATATAATTCTTCCCTTCATTTAAAGCATTTTTTCAGCTGGAACTATATGCCTATCTCTAACGTTTTAGAAATTAGCTATTGGACCACGATAAGTGTGGACCCCCTGTATATATATTATTTACCTTTAAATTATTGTATTTTCGTCCAAAACCAGCAGTGAGATCACTTTACTGTGCATACGTTTTATGAGATTTCTATTATACGTCACAACCTTGGGCCCGACGGTTACGGTTAATATACGTTTTACTGTTTATGCCTATCTCGAACGGTTTCGAATTTAGCAGCTGGGTCCCGATCAGAGTGGACGCCCTGTATATTAGGAGCTAGTTTTAACTCTCGGAATAATTTTACTCATTTGTGAAGATTCAAGGATTTTCTATAAGTATGCATCCCAAAAGGTTTGAAAGTTTAATATGAGCTCAAAGAATAATTTTATTAATGAGTATTTCAAATGTGAGAAAAAAAATTATTTCCTTTTTCAATTTTTGCATAAATATAAAATCTAGTGATTTTATTAATAAAAAAACATTTATTTGTGTTTTTGTAGGCAGCAAGCCAAAAGGATGGTTTACCCACCTACTGATATCAGTGCCTCAGAGGCAGAAGAGCAAGAATCCGTTGAAATACCAGTAAGATATCAATATAGAAATTTAAATTTCGTTTCTTCATGCAACCATACTTGAACCATAATAATAACAACCATAATTGACATTAGTAAATAATAAAATTGTCATGCTTATTACAAATGCAGCAATTGTTAATTTTTAAAAACATCTTGTGAGAATTAAATTTCTTTAGCATACCAGTGGATGGTGTCTCTTTTGGTGATATATATTACATAACAATTTAATAATGATCTTCCAGTTAAATATTCAAGAGGGTATAGTATTTGAACCCAATATGATAAAGCATGGGAAATGCGTCTATTATAACGCTTGGATCTATAAACATAAGACAAGAAATAAGTTTGATGAAAACAATTCTCAAAAACCTACTTTTATTAGTATGATGAAAAGCAGATTTTTTTTATTTTAATTATTGTGAACATAATAAAAACATTTATAAAAAGGAAAAAGAAAGAACCCATGTCGGATGGGCTACTGAGCATTAGCTGAATGTTATATGAACTGAGAGAGTGATTGAATGTCTGATAATCAGTATATTACCTTACTGATTATCAGACATTCAATCAGTATCAGTATATTCCCATGTCTTTCAAATTTTACAGTAGTATACATTATAGGACTATACAGGGTTCCCATTTATATCCGTTACACCCCCCACCTTAACTTCTAAACGGTGACAGCTTAGGCCATAAAGTTAGTGTCTAGGTATAATAAAAAGGCTATGCGCTACTCGATGGGACAACTTACAAAGCCATCTATCGGCAAATGTTGGAATTAGCGGTGCTATCTCGTAAACGGTGAAAGATACGAGAAAAAGTCAATTAGAAAGTTATAGAGCATTCTCGATTTAATACGAAAAGATACCTTGAACACATTAATACACAAAACAGAATGCAAAAAATGAACATTTGTTTGGTCACAATTTCGAAAATTGTCATGTCAAAAAGAGTGGAAGAAAGAAACTGAGACACGTCCCTGTCTTCTGGATCATTTATTTATCTTGCTCAAAATGCTCTCCGTTAACGATTATACACACTTGCACTCTGGACTGGATTTCTCGCTACACATTGTTCAACATGGCAGGTGTTACGGAGGCACATGCATCAGAATGAGTCGTCGAAGATCCTGAAATGTCGGCGGAGGGGTCGCATACACTGAACTTTTATGCGTCCCCATAAGAAGAAGTCCAATGGGTCAAGTCAGGTGAGCACGGGGTCACTCCACGAAACCACCATACCCGATCACTTGATTCTGGAATTTCTCAATTAGATACTGCTTAACGTTTGAAATCTTATGCGGAGAGGCGCCGTCATCATGGATCTATACATTTCAGAGTTGGTGCAACGGTAGATTCTCAACAAAGTCGGGTATTACATCCTGCAGAAGCTTCAAGTACCGTTGTCCCGTTAAAGTCCTTCGTAAAATACTGGTCCCCAATGAGCCTGTCATTAAAAATTCCGCACCAAACATTAATCGACCAGCGTAATTGATGTCGAACTTCGACAGCATATCTCGAATTATCCAGCGACCAGATATGAATGTTCTGTCTATTAAACATTCCGTTATGCGAAAAACATGCCTCATCCGTCCATATTATGTCTTCCAGGAATGTTGAGACGTCCTCTAAGTTATTCATCGCAAAGTTGCACCACGTGTAACGTCTCTCGGCATCTCTAGACAGCAATCCCTGGACAGGTGTGGATCGGTATGGATGAGCACATGATTCATTCAGGATTGTCTAAACGCGGCTTTTTGAGAGGCCACAATTTACACTGATCCTTTTTGTGCTGCTCTGAAGAGGGACGAGAGTGTATGCTAGCACATCTTCAGGTTGCGTCCTACATTATGAGGTCTATGAACTCGAGGCCGACAGGTCACGCAGCCCGTCTCCATTAAACGTTTTACAACTTTTAAGATGGTCTGCCGAGTAGGATGCGGGCCTTCAGGAAAACGTTCACGATACAGCCTTGAAGCTGATTTTGCCTTACGCCCACATTCACCGTAATTTAACAACATCTCGCAATACTAGTTAATGTCAAGTTTTGTCATAACCCTCAGATTTAACGCACAACTCAGCAGAAACATCTTGTTTATTACAGTAGTGTCTGCTGAACAGGTATGCCGTTCCATCCTCATTTGCATAAGGCATGAAATCCATGTGAATATTATACCACACATGATTGAGTTGTGTGTTTGGAGATACGATTTTGCAAGATCAGCAGAAAGTTTTAACAATTTGTAGAGACAGTCAGTAAAACACGCAACCGGTGGGGACAGAAACATGATCCTCATGAATGCAAATCGCGCTCGTTTCCCCTACGCCACAACACAGGCTGGTATTTAGTCCGTAAAATGGTCTTTTCTCGCTTCGCTCGTGTTTCAAGACGCCATAGTGTTGAAAATCATAATCAAACAAATGTTCATTTTTTACATTCTGTTTTGAGTATTAATGTGTGCAATGTACCTTTTAGTACTAAATCGAGAGAGCTCTACAACTTTCTAATTGATTTTTTCCTCGTATCTTTCACCGTTTACGAGATAGGACCCCTAATTCCATAATTTGCCGATAGATGGCGTTGTAAGTGATCTAATCGAGTAGTGCAGAGCCTTTTTACTATACTTAGACACCAACGTTACGGCCTCAGATGTCACCGTTTAGAAGTTAAGGGGAGTGTAAGGGATATAAGTGAGAACCCTGTATATTCTATGATGTTAAATTTGAAAAAAACAATATTATATAATATTGTTTTACAATATTGAAATAGTGTAAAATGTAAGACTTTTTTATTTTTATCAATATATCGGTTTCAATATTATAAGACTATATAGTTCTTAATTTAGTTAACAAATATTGTTCAACCTTGTATTTCATTATTGTTATATTTATCTTCCCATAATTATGAATATTCCTAATCTTAAACCTAATTACTTATTAGATTATGGAAAAAAAAATTTATTCCCATACTGCATCACTTAATTTTTTCTTAATCAACATTGGTCACTCTTACAAACCTCGGATTCGGTCACTGGACCCCTAGGTTAGCTGCTCAGTCACCTTATCCACTCAGCCAGATAAGATCGATTATGGTAGCCCAGCTTGTTACCATACGAAGTATTATGCATCTCCACATCTTATTTTAAAGTCTTTTTAATTTAATTCAATTTTTAGCATTTCGAGTTCAGAATATGATTTGAAGTCAAAGAGAGATCGACTTTCGTTCGTAACTAAGAATTACTATTGAAATTAATTATGAAATTACGGTTCAAAAGTATTTAAAAATATAGGGGAATAAAGAAATTTATTATTTTTCACCAAACATTGACTATTTGGGGGGTTTAATTATCATTTTTTTTTTATTTTTGAACGTTAAAATTTTATAATGCATATATTTCTCTGTAAAATGGAAGTAAATCATCGTAACTGAAAGTTTTCTTAAATAGAATAATTTTGGTTTGTTCTAAAAGTTAAGATGCAGAATATAAAAATAAAATTTATATAATTACTTTTTTGAATTAATATTTATCAATTTTAATTTAAATAAATTAAAAAGGAAAGTATATTTTGTTTAGGAAATAGCAACTTTTTTAGAACATAGTCATAAACATAATAGTAGAAGATGCAGGTAAAAATAGTATAAATTAAATTCAAATAGTATTGGGAAAATACTTTGAATAATATTGGGAACTACAGGGTGTCCAACAAAGGACTCCCTGATTTTAAAATTAAATAACTCGGAAACGGAGATACATAGAAGAATGAAACCAATGGTATGTTTATTTTGAAAGCCATAAAAATCTAATACCGATGTTTCAGAATTAGTTACAAATGTTACCAGCAGGTGGCGCTGTACGCTGTAGTCGTAGCACGGAGTCGGGAAAAGGGCTATAAACAGTTCTTTGAAAGCAATCGTTGCAATACCATCACAATCGATTCAAAATCTGCACCTTTCGCAGCACAGATATGGCGCATACCAAGAATGAAATTTTCAGCCACCCTCTATAGTGTGTCATAGGAAATACAGGCACGTCCACCACAGATCAACTCTTCAAGCTCATGCAGTGTTGCAGGATTGTCCGGAAAGCAGTATGTCACCCTGTGCCCCACAAGAAGTAATCGCATGGAGTGAGATCGGGTGTTATGGAGGCCAATCAATGTCTGTTCCAGTAAATGTGGAAATGTTCAACTCAATTACTCTATTCTGGAAAGTTTCAAATTTAGTTACCATTCGCTGCCACCGTTTCCGTTGACACACTACAGAGGGTGGCTGAACATTTCATTCTCGGTATGCGCCAGCTCTGTGCCCATTTTGAATCGATTGTGTTGTGATTACAACGATTGCTCGCAAAAGACTGTTTATAGCTTTTTTTCTGACTCCGTGCTACGACTACAGCGTACAGCGCCACCTGCTGGCAACATTTGTAACTAATTCTCAAACATCTGTATCAGATTTTTATGGCTTTCAAAATACACATACCATTGGTTTCATTCTTCTATCTATCTCCGTTTCCGAGTTATTTAATTTTAAAATCAGGGAGTCCTTTGTTGGACACCCTGTATGTTGTATAATGTTGGAAATTATGTTGTACAATATTTGAAACTGCGTTGTGCACTATTATAACCCAATATTGAGCCATATAACAAGTCTTATATTTTACATTGTTTCAATATTGTAAAACAATATTATACATTATTGATTTTTCAAATTTTACAGTATTAAAAAGTATAGAGTGCTACTTGAGAATGGAAAACTGTTCCCAATGAAATTTTTGAAATAATATGAACTATTAAGATACAGCTTAAGCCAACATCTTTCTTTAACATCACTTTAAAAAAAATTCAGTCCTTCTAGAATATTGTTCAATATTATGAAAAATTGCTGATTTGGCATTTCGTATTCCTCAGTATTCACAGTCTTGTTCAACATTTCCCAAAATATTTTACAACATTGGTGTTCGACTGGTGTCTCGAGGATTTTATATAAATAATATCTATACCAATATTTGACTTCCATTCCACCAATCAGAAGCTACTTATTTTATATTGAAGAGAAGTCGATTATGGATTTTTTACGGATGTATTCATTACCCAACATTTACAAAATTTTGAAGTGTGTTCAAAGATTAATGGTAAGAATTTAGCCACGAATTTGGAGGTATCCGACAATTTTTTTTTTAAACTTCAAACATAGGAATAATATCTGGATATTTAAATATCAGTTAGTAGTCTCGAGCCATGGCGAAGTAACAAGAATGTATCAAAATCATTTTGGTTATAAAAAATAGTGTTGAAAAACTTTGGATCAAAGTTACGTGAGAATGAAACTCAAAATTAATGCTGCTGTTCTGAACAAATTCTTCGTTTTTCGTTCGAAATTTGTATTTCTTATATATTGCTAATTTTTGCGATTCATTTCCTAAGGATACTAACTCTATATTTTTAAAATCAACTTGTATCTTAAACTTTTAAAATATGCTTTGTCTAAAGCAAAGGCACAGACACCTTTAATGTCGACTATAAGATTGTTTAAATACCACTTTAAGTATTATAAAGAGTGATTAAATATCTTTAAAAAATGTATGTCTTTTATAATTTGTGATAGTGATGAGTTTAAATTTCTGAGAAGTTCACCTTAAGCTATACCCTATACAGTCTATTTACCCCACTGCAAAGACACTTTAAAGTATCGAAACTACAAGATATTTAATTCATTTGTCTATATCGAACAGACTTTCTTTCTTTTAAGTGCACATGTGAGAAATATTGATTTGTACTAAATTTCACTACTGCAAACTTTTTATGTAGTTTATGCTATTTTTAGGTATAGCAAGATTAGTTTATATTTTGAATAACAGGGCGATAATTTTGGTTATTGTATTCCGAAAAAAAGCGACTAAGGTGAAGGTGGAGTAAAACCGGGTTGCTAAGGTTCGAAGGCCTGCTGGAGCTAAAATATTCGACAGAGCGCTTGTCAAATTTTATTAAAATATTCATTGTTTATCGGAGTACAATATATCTTTCCAGGAAAGTCACAGTTTCATTACATTTTTTATCAATAATGTTTAAATAAAAAAAAGACAAACTACCCGGTCCTACCCCAACTGGGGTAAAACTGGGTACACATGTTAACGTTATGGGAAATTAGAAAACTCGATTTTCAGTGGAGAAGTTGCAATCGTTTTTATTCTATATGACAGTTTAAGAATATTAGTTACAAAATTCACATGTAAAGCAGTTGCTTTCTTCCTCTGCGCCAATTCAGTTTTCATGAGCGCAGCTAAGACAGTTTTTACATTAGGTTAACCGTTCTTCTTTATTTAAATTAGAAAATTCATCATTAAAATATAAACAATCAACGTCTGATGTGTTTTTATCGTCTTAATCTGAGGAATCATCAACACTGACAGTCCCAGTCTTACGTCACTTGGAGTGCCCGGTTTTATCCCGAGTGCAGAGGTTATAGGAAACGAAATAGAACAGCGCAATTATTGGTGTAAATCCTTATTTTTTTGATAGGGTATAAAGCCTTAGGAAACATATAATAAACTGGACTAAAAATGGTTTTTAAAAGTGTAATGATTAGTAAGCAAGGTCAGTTTAAAATCAAACGAACATTAGAGAGTTGAAGTCTTAAAATAAATAAACTTTCACAGAAGCAGTGAATTCAACAACTGCAACACGCCACTGTGACTGTTCCTTTTTCTTGACTAGTAGAGTAATCCAGTATCTGTCCTCTAGAAAGAAGAACTAATATTGCCAGAATCAAGGGTACCCGGTTTTACCCCAGTCTCCCCTATTTCTAACTCTCAAAATTTTAAAGTATGAAGCGGATTTATAATTTTACGCCTTGAACAGGAATTCATTTCAATAAATTAATGACTGCTTTTCACCACTGAAGTGTTCCGGAGGTGCAAGGAAGTCGAAACTCGTGACGTCTGGAGATACAATTTGCTTTCCGTATGAAGATCTGAAGACCGCATGGGATGCAGTAGTGAGAGGTCATAAACTCTCAGGTAAAAGTTTTTCGGTCCTCAAATAAAATTCTGTTCTTCGCTGTATAACTGGGTAAATTTTTCTGAAATAATGACATGAAATGCATAACATGCTACATTTTTAGGAAATGGGCAATGCTTCGGTTGGAGAAATTTTGAATCCAGCTATTCTTGGATTACTTATGGAAAAGTGAGTTTAAATTTTAAAAAATCCAATTTTTTTATGTATTCTGAAATAAGAAAATCTGTAGCAAAATATACTTTTAAATTTTTTCTTACAGTTCATGAAAAAAGCAGAAGACTTTGGCTCAGGCCTTGAAAAAATTGGATTAAATCCTTGCCCAATGTCGAACGTTGGAATTTATGCTCAAAACGGGATAGAGGTGAGCAAATTTTGCTAATAAAATATAATTTTTCTGTAGTTTATAAGCTGATATTTGACAGATCAGTGCTTCCATCTAAGAAATGTGTAAAGGCGATATTAGCGCATGGTACAAATCAAGGATTTTTTTTGTATATTTTCAGTGGGCGATAGCACAGTATGGAGTTTGGAGCAGATCTTCTGTAGTTGTTCCTTTATACGATACCCTTGGACCAGATGCGTGTACTTTTATTATAAAGCAAGGTAAGAGTTAAGGAAAGTTTAGTAGCATTAAACAATTCTAAGCAAATTTTAAGGTAAAGAAAACACTATAAAATGAATTCTCATTAGGTAAAAAAAATCGAAAAACATGCAAATGATGCAGAAATTCAGATATGACTTTCAAAGTATTGTAAATGACTTGAATAAGTGAAATTTATGAATAGTTGAGTAGAACATATATTTTCATGGCGCAGGTATTCAAATTTTGGCACCATGTTATTTGTCTTTCAGCTAAAATAATCTGCCTGTTAATATATGAGACCTTTTTATGCCATGAGCTCTTTTTTTGTTTGAGTTATTCTACGTGAGATTTTAAAGAAATTTCAACTGCCATCGATGGATTGAGGTTGCATGGTTCCTAATCCATTTTCAGAAAGTATTGTTGTAATCGCGTTATTTCTGTCGATGATTTCATTAGCTACCCATCGGCATCGGATAGCACTTTCAACGAAAATTACCGATTTTAGTTTATTTTGAAACTATATCTTCTGTTTCCTATGCAGTTTTTAAATGAATTTTTGATGTTGTTATGCATTAACCTTCCAGCGGGAGCGCTAAAATATTTCACACGAGCGGGCGCGTGTCGTACTTTTTACGACACAATAATCTTCTTCATTTTTACTATGGCAGCTGCAAGTTATTTCATAATACAATAAGAGACACGTCAGAAAAGCAAAATATTTTCATCAAGAGTGAAAATTAATTTTAATATTATTCGCAAAATCTAAAATTATACTGAAATCAGAGAAAGTAATGAGATTTAATAATCTTATTTTATGAAAAAGGTTTTAAGCAATATATAATAAAAAAATTACAATAAAAACTAAGATTGTACAACAAAGACTTTCTTCTTAGTTTATAATCTTTGTCCTTGCATATGAGACATTGAACTTTTGTTAGAGAGTGACGCTTACAAGTACACTATACATTGTACCTACTGCATTTCATGGATTTCGATGATCGTTTTCTTTCTTCCAAACAAAAACCACAAACTCTTTTTCTCAATTCTGGTCGCTGTTCACTTGCTGTTTCAGGTTGTGATATATAATTTAAACTTAAAGACGTGTTAAGGCATATATGGTGAAGATCAGATTTTTTGGGCTGGAATAGTGAGGTGTTTTTTCATAAGACTGAACGTTAAATTTTTCAGGAAAAATTCTTCGGCTTGGTGGACTATTGGAAGGCTTATTACATATTAAATATCTTTGATAATGTAAAGTTAAATATTAAATCTCCCTAATCCGCACTGGTTTTATAATTATCAAAATGAAACGTTAAGACGTGAAAAAAATTATCAAGTTACACGAGCGGGCGCGCTGCATAAACTTTATGACAGAAGCATAAAACAGTATAAAAACACCTTGAAACTCGGATAAACCCATTTATACTAAAGAGAGGGGTCACATGAAGGGATAGCAATGACTTTCAGACAGTTTTGACTCCGAATAAGAAAACAGGGTATAAAAAATCTCGTTTGTCGTAAAATTTGAGCAGGCGCGCCCGCTGGAAGGTTAAGAATCGAATTCAGAATAAGAATAAAAATGGATCATACAGATATCTTTTGGATTATTTTTCTTGCTCAGAGGGTTGAGCATAAATTATTTGAGATGTAGGATTAATTAAGAATATGTTGCTGTCTATTTGTGTTGTATGACAGAAATTTCACTCTCTCTCTATATGTAATGACGAGTGAAATCTCTATATAAAAGGCAATGTTTGTGTGCGTGTTTATGTGTGCGCGTGCCATGTTTAGACGTAAAATATCGCACGTTCAGCCCTGAAATTTGGTACAACTGTAGTACTAATAGTGGCTCAATGCACCTCGAAGCCGGAATTTTAAAATTCAATCTAGAAAATTTCCATTTAATATTTTATGGTATTTTGGGAGATTTTTGGTAGCCATTTCTCCATTGCATTTTTTCTAATAATAGTAGCAAGAAAATAGATACACCATAAGAAAGAAAAAACAATTTCCGTTCTAATGAAGTTCATTTTAAACACTTAAAATTTTGTTTTAAAAGAAAAAAGTGCCATGCAATGTTTTCTCTAATTTTAATAAATTTTAAATATATTTTCTGGTATAATTTACAACAATACTTTTCATTGTAGCAACGCAATTCAAACTGTTTTTGTTTAATCAAATATTTAATTAATAATTCCCTTTCACTGTTGAAAGTTGAGTTAATATACTAAATAATTTTGCTTTCATATTTTATTTCACTAAAATTTTGTAAAATCCGAAAACCAAGCTCTCTGATATATTACGTATATCTCTATGTATATAAAAGACAATGTTTGTCTGTGTGTGTTTGATGTTCAGACCTAAAATATTTCACTTGCACCCTGAAATTTGGCACACAGGTAGTATTAATGGTAACTCAATGCACATCAAAGCCCGAATTTTAAAATTTAATCCAGAAAAATTTTTATTTAAGGTTTTGTGCTGTTATGGGTGATTTTTCTCTCGTTTTTGGCCGATCAATGTGAAATAATAATCATAGAAAAACAATCGATGCACCATTAGATAGAGCAAACAATCATAGTTTTAATGCCTTTTGTTTTGAAAGTCTAACGTAATTTACTGAATTAAAAAATTGTTACCGGGACCGAGATACAGCAAGAACTATTTTGTTGGGCAAAAACCACAGGATCGTCATGATTTGTGAGCCAGAGCAACGCGCCCAAAGAACAAGTGGAAACAACAGTCACATCTTTTTTCAGACTTTGCACCCAAGACGAGTTTGCATTTACCCTATTGCACAATGAAGTGTAAGTACTACACTTGTAACAACGGAAACAAGGAATGGGAACGTCGAAACCAAGGGCAGGTCGCGCTAGAACAAGCAGAAATAAGATCCAGCGATCTGCCGGTCCCGTTCCTGCTGGACGTGCATCCACGAAGGCGACCAAACATAGGGCGGCCGTGGCCACTGTGAACAAAACACAGGCTAGACGAGGGGCTCGTTTTCCCCCTTCGAATATTGTCAATTTGCTCCAAAGAAAAGCCAGTGAGTCACAACACGTCAATTTTGGAGCACAAGTGCGCAGCACAACAATCAAATGTTGGTTAACCTGGAGTTTACGGTGCCCACTTACTTCGTTCCTCTTAGGATCGCCAACTCTTTGCCGCCAAGAACGGAGATGAGAGAACAATTGTTTTGGTTGCGCAATGACGTTTTCAATGCGCGAGGTTTGCGCATGCGCGGAAATTGATCCTTTTATCGGTGTTTTGCGCATGGCGCGATATTAAAATTCGTTTTGATTGGTTTGTTCCGTTCATGTGATTGGTTGATCCAATCGCATTTGATTAAAAAATCCATTGGAATTCTTTGGTTTCATTTTTTTGAAAAATCGTTCGGAATTCTTCCGTTTGATTTTTATCTGATTTTATCACTTCGTTACGTGCGGTTCGCTGCAGCTATTGTTGATTATGGCTCCGAAGTGTCGGAAAAATAATAGCGAGAAGAAATTTTCCAATTAAAATAGGTATGTGAAGTTTTATCTACACTTTTCTCGTTTTTTAACATTTTCATTCACTTTAGGTTCAGAACTGTGTAGGTTATTCTGTGTTTTCGCTTCTCAATGAATAAGCTAAGCTACTAGTGTCCCGCTTTGCAGAAAGCGAAGCCGCTGATGTTTCTTTAAGTTTAAAAACTTTGCTCGGAACACACATGCGAAGCCGCAGGCATCGCATGCGGGAATTCTCTTTTTCGGAATAAAAAAATAGATACATAACATTCAATGAAGAAGCGAAGCTACTAGTGGACTGCTATGCTGAAAGCGAGGCCGCTGATGTTTCTTTAAGTTAAAAAAAATTGTCCGGAACACGCTTGAAATGCCGAAGGCATTGCGTGCTCAATCTCTCCTTTTCAAATGAAGCATGCGCAGTAGAGCAATGAAAAGCGCACTGCGCATCCAAAACAGTATTTGGCGACGGCACATAAAATTGCGCCAAGAAGAATTGGCGAGAAACAGGCCGGCACCGTAAACTCCAGGTTTACCCAAATGTTCAGTGTGCTCAGTGAGCTCAGTGTTTGGTGCGATAATCTTTGTTATTGCTAAATGTGCAAGAACAAAATAAAACCTCTGAAATTTGATTGAAGGAGATAATAAAAGATTTAACTAGTTAACTGTTTCGACGTCTTTGGAAAATTTGTATCTGAACTGCGTCGCACAAATTAAGTGATGACGAGTATACTCGTCAAACACAGAGTAATATGGAATTAAGTTGTAATGAAATTATTCTATTTTTCCTTATTTCATTACTCACATTCATTCATTTTACAACATTTTTCTGCGCAACTTTATAATATTTACGTACTTCAAATTCTTTCGTTGTACTGTAATGTACTATACTTGTTGATCTGGTGACGGCTTGATACAAACTAATTTGCTTTCTTCGATCAGACAAAAATATTGCGCCGCTTATTGCATAGGTTAAAACAATATATGAATCCGTAATTGGTTCAGTGATGACTAATCAAAGTCAACAATACATTTATGAAAAATAATTCGTGCAATATACGGTTCCTTCATAAATATTATTTATAAACTTTTATTTCGACTTGGCCACAAAATATTTCAAGCATCATATTCTTGAAGTTTACGAGTATATTTTAAAATTTCAATTTAAACAGCAAATTGTCTCTACTGTTTACTCATGACGAATATATTCGTCATAACAAAAAATTGTGTACTTTTTAATGGCTAGTACACTCGTCATAAATAGTTAAATGGTTAAATATACTAACAGAAGACGACTCCAGCAATTCATAAGAGCAAATAGATACAGCAACTTCATTACTGGGCAAAGACCACTTTTAAGTTTATTTCTGCACTGCAGAGGTAAGCAATCGTAACAATTTCAACGTTTTACAGGAGAACCTCGCTGCATTTCATTTTTTGAGAGCAGGTTTTGCTTTTTCAACTTACAGTCTTGACACTTTACTTTTAAAATGTGGTCTTGATAATGCAAAAACGATAAAAATATCAAATTCGGCGAAATTGGTCTATGGTAGTTTACCTCTGAGATGCAAATATATTCAAGCTTAATTTTCTATATTAATGTCCCGTTTTGAAGCACCACGAAGCTATTTTGGGACGGACCAAATAATTTTTAAAAGCGGTCAGATGATGAGGACGACACCTGAACTGGTACTTTCTGATGCAAATATCAGCACCTCACCAGGGGGAGGAGGGGGTTTTGTTATGGGATGGTTAACAAGTTAGATGGGGCCATTAACAAATATATGACGCCTCAGTACTGACAACCAATCTTGATATTAGCGTAGAATTTCCTTTGAGTAGCCCAAAAATAAAGTTCGCCTTTTGTATTATGAATGCATTAATGAACAGACGGAAGATCCAAAACCATTATTTAAAATTGAATTTTACTTAACAGTTGCGGATGCTTCTTTGGATTCCATTAAAAAAAGTCTGAACTCCTCACACAAATGTAAAAGAATATTTAAATTTCTAATTGTGAAACATTATTTTAATTGGAATTAATCGTTGTGGATACCGCTTTGAATTCCATTCATGAAAGTTTCAACTCCTTAAACAAATGTAAAGCATTATTTAAATTTCTAATTGTAAAGTATTATTTAAATTTCTAATTATAAAGTATTATTTAAATTTCTAATTGTAAAAAATTTTTAAATGTCTAATTGTAAAACATTATTTAAATTTCTAACTGTATTCAGGTATATGTCCAAAATATGACTTAAAAAGATCTTGTGCAGATTTTGCTATTTCCTTACAAGATTTTATTGGCGATCTAGGGATGCCAATAGTAATATATTGAATCAATGATGTGCAAAATCATTAATGATGATATTGCTGATCCTTTTAAAACATTTGGAATTACTGAAGAAAATAATTTAATTAAGTAATTTAATTATATTTAACCCTCTCAGTCACAGTTGGAAAAGTCAAAAGAAGTTTTCTGAACTAAAAAATAATTAAACCTTACTTACCTCAAGAGAAATTGAGTAATTTAGGTGTAATTGTATTAGAGAAAGATTTGTTAGAAGAAATTAGCCTAAATGGCATTCTGGGCGAGCTACATGAACACAAGTAACAAAGCAAGGAGAATGCAATTTTAATTTAATATTTTACTTCGTGGAATAAATAAATACATGCAATTTAATAATAAACGGTTGTTTTTTAAAATTATTTTACTATATATGCATATTAATATTTTGTTTTCCTATAAATATCTTTCATATTTATATTTGTAATCTGAAGAAGTAGACTTATCCTAAATTTTGTATTTACAAAAATATGAGGGGACATCTTTTTCGAGAAAATTAAGAATAGAAATTCGCTTTAAAATACAGAATTTTACTGATAAATTAATTAAACTTCCGTTGCATTTTTCGCTCTAAAAATACGTTGTAACTCCATTTTAAGTTTTTTACTGTGAGGATCACGTTTCAGTGAAAAAAGTAAGTGTCGCCATTGGAAAATTATGAAATGTTGTCACTGTAACCGTAACTGTGAGAGCTCGACTATTGTTTCGTGCATCATTCTTGAGCTCATATCGAATAATACTTGCATATAAATTTTATTTCTCTCCTCATAAGGGCATGCTCGCTAGGGGATCATATATCGGAAACGTTTTTCCATACCACTGTTGTTGATTTCATTTTTTATCGCTGCTTGGCGCCGCCATTTTTTTGGATAAAACTACCGTTCCAACTCTGAAGTTTTTTACAGTGAGGATCCCGTTGCTGTGAAAAACAATTGATGTTGCCCATTGAAAATTTCGAAATTTTGCCACTGTAACTGTAACTGTGAGGACTGGACTATTGTTATGCACATCATTCTCGAGTGCACACCGCAGAACACCCACATGCAAAATTTCATTTTGCTCTCTATAACGGTATGGTCGCTAGGGTGTCATATATCGACCGTTTTTTTTTTATAATCACCCTGTATTATAGGGAGATGGGGGGGGGGCTGACATTAAATGCCATGATAACGGCTTCGCCTCTAGAACCGAGCCTGCGTGTAGGCTATCCATACAATCCATACACGAATATCAAAGAAATTATGTTTTTCTTTATATTTACAGTTGTATTGGTCCATTTGAAATCATTCAAAATTTCATTCGGTTATCATTCTTTAACCTTTTATGTGGTGTATACCCCAGTAGCACAAAAATATTATAAAATATTTGCACAATGTTATACAATATTTTGAACACCGAGGAATACCGAATACTGTAGCAAAGTATTGTATTGTATATATCAGTATTTTCGAGATACTAAATTTTCATAAATAATATAAAAACAATGTATTTTATAAAAAAATCTTCATTTTAACTCAGGATATCACTGGATTTGAGGTTTTGTTTTTAAAAAACTCCCATGGAACAATTTTTATTTAAGATGCTGAATATTATATGATACGAGTCAATACAGCGAAAAAGATATGAGTTTTACATTTATTTGCATTGTTTAAATTCTAAAGTGAAGTTATTCTTACCGTCAAAAGATGGTAGCATGATCATACTGTAACACTACATTTATCAACGTTGAATCATATGTCCGAAAAAATATTTTACAAAATGTTCATTTGATATTAAATAATATTTACACAATCATTTTGTTTTGCTGTATATAAAAGGCGGGCAGGATTCAGCTAAAGAACTTAACCATAAAACAGCTCTCACGTATGGATTATCTATCGTTCTGCGAACAAAAAATTGAGTGTTATTCTCATCGTAAAAATATGCACATGATTTATTGTTGCGAATCTTGTATTTGATTTTCAATCAATACTGTAATTATAAATGTTAAAGGCTTCTGGTAATACATTGAAAAAGGAATGAATAAATTTCAGAATTATTTAAAAACTTTTCAAACATATTATTATAATTACTTTTAAACCTTAGAGCCTTAATTTATTAAATTAGCAAACTTATATATAAGAGCTAAAATTGTTTCCTCTTTGACTTCAAATTTCATTTTTAACTCGAGATTGTAACGAAAAAAGATAATTTAATTAAAAAGACTATTCAGAATTAAATGGAAATGTACGTGAAATTTCGTAGTCATCCGAAGTCTGTAACAATACATTTTATTATCATCATATATGCTATGAACTGCGAGTCCCCTAAGGCACAATGCCGGATTGGTAAACAAAAGGTCCAGGGTTCAAAGCTCGCTGTAAGTAGAGGTCTTCAAAAAATAACAAGTTGTTACCCAGAAGTTCAATACTTAGGGATTAAGTGATATTTATTTTTCCATGCTTCTAAAATGCATTTTTAAAATAGTCAGTATAGTGCAATATTATTAAATATTGTATAATATTATTCAGTATAGTACAATATTATTATATATTGTATAATATTATTCAGTATAGTACAATATTATTAAATATTGTATAATATTATACAATATTACATGATATTATCCAATATTATGAAAACAACATGGAACAATATTGAAAAAGTCTTACGTTTTACAATGTTTCAATATTGGGAATAATATTGTATAATATTACTTAAGCGAAATTTATGATATTAGACAATATTATGTGCTACTTGGGTAGGAATTCTTCTTATAAATTCTATTTTTTTTCAAAAATAATGGTTTATTTCGTAATGCACTTTGAATTTGAAATAATTTGTTTGCTTTAATTCAAAATATCTAATAATATATCTAATTAATTCTAATAATATCTATCCCATTAACCATTTGAACTAGGATCCGCAGATTTTAATGTGTCAGCCTAAATGAATTATTACTCCAATTTAGCGGGCAAATAAATTGGTTGTTCCGAGAATCTAGAAATTTTTTCCTCGGTTTAAATTCTAATACCATCGATTGAAAAAACTTTATAATTTCATTGTTGCTTTTTTAAGACTTATCTTCACTTAATGTCATTGCTGCGAACAAAAATAAGTATATATATATATATATATATATATATATATATGTATGTATGTATGTATGTATGTATATATACATATATCAAAACAAACAAGAAACAAAAGACAAAAATTTAAAAACATACAAGAAACAAAGGACAAAATGATGACAAAAATTTTAATAAATTGAAAAATATCATGGCGAGCCACTCGTCAGTAACGGAAGCTCGACTATGATATTAATAAGTGCTTTTTTCCTTCTAACGACATACGAAAACCGTAACAATTTGTAGCTATCCCTTCAAAAAGCGCAAGACAATTAAAAATGGAAAAATTCTGGAATAAAAGACAAATACAATGAAGATAATTTAAAAAATCGAAAGAAAAAAATCCGAATACATAAGACCTATAATAAAAATAATACACAACAATAAAAGAGAAAAAAATGGAAATGGCTTACCACCGCCAGGAATAAGCACACAAGACTGTAAGATGCACTAGGAAATGTCACTAAACCAGCTATTGCTGTTGCCAAACAGAGGAACGAAAAGAGAAAAAGGCCTTGCCGAAAGCCCCTAATTCACTGCTTGAGATATAGTGGCACAAAATTTTTGGGAATACCATTTTTTAAAAGTTGATCAAACAAAAGCTTTGATTGTCTCGATTCTGAATTTTCATTTGAACAAATAGATTTAATATGAGAGAATTGACTGAGAATTATGTTTCTATAAATCTTAATAGAAATATTAGGAGACCAATCGGAAAGTCGGTTGACACTAAAATTAAAATCCTTTCTTTTGTCATATATATCGATACAAAAGTTATTAACAACATGTTTAAAATCCAGATCTAAAAAATCCGCTTCAAACTGATTACTGTTTGTTTAAGAAGCAAGGCTGAAGGATAAATATTTTGCAACGTATTATTAAATGTTCCATGATTAAAAACAATAAGATCATCTACATGTCTGAAAGCCTGGGGATGAAAAAGTAAATAATTCTTTTCAAAGTAATGTAGGAAAAGGTTAGCTGTAATAGAAGAAAAAGAAGATCCATGAGGAATGCCATGAGATTGGAGAAAAATACTTTCCCCAGTGTAAATAAAATTATTAAATATGCAAAAATTACATAATTTATTCCAATACTCAAAAGAAATATTGAGAATATTTTTGTAATTAATCAATATATATAAAGAGAGGGTGATTCAAAACTGGAGGACAAACTTCTAGGAGGGGTTTGGTACACCTAGACGACTCGGAATCACATAGCAATGCAGGGTCGGAAATGCAATCCTAACGAGATAGTGGGTTGTTAGGGGCTGTCGCAGGGAAACCATCGACAGTCACCCGCATAGGCGTTAGGATGGAAAATAGGAATTCATCGTGATCGTAAATTTATATTTAAAGGTCATAAGCGTCAGATAGGTCATGACTTTCCTGATGAGAAGTTACCCGAAGTTTCAAAACCTGGGCACTGCATGGAATCTCGGACGTGGTTTTTTTTTTTACGCCGGACATTCGTCGGACGTTCGCGGTAGAAACAAAGATGCGCCATTTCAAAACACCACTACTACCTCTGATAAACAAAGATGCAGGAATGACAAGCCAATAATGGGCGGAAAAACTCTTTATTTTGAGATACTGTACAATACGTGCACACTTTAATTTCACAAGTGCGTTTAAGGGGTATGAACAGAGTATCGAGTAACAGTTTTCGCTCTTAAATTTGGCTGTTGCCGAGGGAGTGTAGTATACAACAACGCCAGTCTGTACCGTGACCCTCCGCAAACACTGCCACGTCAACATCCGTCCTTCTGGTAAGTAAAATATTTATTCTTACTTTTCTCTAATGTTATCACATCGTACTTTTGTTTTAATTATTCAAACTCCTCTCTGTTTTTTGGTTTGGTTTGTCGTTAGGGATGAAAATCAATGTTTTAGGCCTTACGGCGTAACTGATTGTAAGGAAATGTCAAACTTTTTATATTTAGCAATTCACAATAACATCATCCCCTGTAGAAACGTTATTGTGCATTTATTGCGTTTTTCATTTCACGTTCTATACTCTTTCATTTTACGATTTATACTCTATCTTCCACAGCGCTTTTGGAATTGCAGCTTTCAGCGCATTCATTGTGTATGTGATATATTTATATATATTTTTCCATCTGTTACTATTCGCATTTTTATCTTTACTCGCATATACTTTCAAGTCGCTTTTTCATATCCTTTCGAATTTGATATGAATGTTTGTTATTTTATTGTTTTTCCATTATGTTTCGTCTCTTATATATATATATATATATATATATATATATATATATATA